>DWQX01001499.1:0-27547 GCA_018245475.1 Pharmacophagus antenor | reverse complement strand
AGCACTAACTTTTGGAGTTTTATTCAATATTGTAATTTTTTCAAGGTGGTCTCAAACTTTTGGCCGGCAGTGTAAATAGTCTATTTGCATATATTAATCAATGAATAATTTATCTGTTATACCAGGGCCGTAGAGATTGATTCGATGATTTATATAACAAACCCCGACCGCACAACGAGATATAACATTACGAATTTTCTTACTCTTATTATTTCTACATTGCGCAACGTTTTTAAAAGTGTACTGTGCCAGTAATTCGTAGAGAAAGAATGACGAAATATGGCCTGTATGAATGTTTTATATGTTTGCAATTATTATTATTTAAATTAAATAGTTTCATTACATAATAAATAAAGGACAGACGTCAAAATGAAACACTATTTTTTTTTCATATTTTATTATTTCTTTTATGTAATTGTCAGAGTTGTATAACTTAATCATCACAGTTAAAACAAAACAAAAGTATTTAGGTATATAATAATTAATATCTAAAATAATATTAGGTGCACTGGTGGCGGCCGATCGCCGCTTTATGTACTTTGTACTGGGGTTGTGTGCTCTGTTGTCTGATTTACAGTGTACAAGATATATTTAGTTAAAATTTTAACATCAGCATAAGTGCGAAAAGATATCGTTCAGCTTGGAAAGGGTAAACAGGCAAGGAGTGTGCTTATTGATATCAATAAATACAGAATACAGAGGTAAATCCTGCACATCTGGTTTACATTAAAAAGTACTGTGCTACGTGTGCTGAACTGGTCTGAATATTACGTCGATTGCACACTTTATAAGACACCAGAGCTTCGGGAAAATTAAAGACAGTTTTCATACACTATTGTAAAATAGATCGAATCGGGAGAATACAGTTTTTATCATAAAAAAGTTCCAAAACTTATAAAATACCGTTGTATAAGACTGAAATATAAAATCGGACAAACTCTATAATAATTCGTCTATAATATGTATGATTACTGGCAGTGTAATGATATTAAAAACATAAAAAAAGTAGAAATCAAATACGTTGATTTGGGCCTAACTATATATCTACTTATACGAATAGTAATTAACGAGAATTGCTTTATTATTGATAACTCGAGTATTCGTCTTGAGTGCAAACTAATGGGTGTCCTTTATGTAAGGTATTCAAGTTTATAATCGAACAATCAAATCTACAAAAATCTTAGGCTTTCAAACGCATAATAAAAAATCAGTCGTTTTAAAACAATTAAGTATACTCTAAAATTTACACAGATCCTAATTCGATGTCGAAGTGAGACAGTTTTATATAAACCTTCAATTAATTTAATTACTTTGCTATAAATTCTTAAAAATAAGTTTTTTAAATTAGTGACTTTCTAATGGTTTTTACAACTATCTCACGTCAAAATCGATGGAATAATCTAGCACAACACTCTTAGTAAGTTATTGATATTTTTCTAGGTGCGACTAAATTTATATGTAAATATACGAATAAATAAAGTGCAAACACTTAATCTACGGTCGTTAGCTGCATTGATAACGCTAAAATTGGCACAGTCCCATTCATATCATTTCGTCGCGGTCCTTCGAAGCGACTCTGCGCACCCAATCCCCGAAGCACCCAAGTACGTTCACTCATTCATTCTCGTCACTACTGAAGAATCGTCTGTCATCTGTAGTACATTCACATGCACACTCACACAGCTTAACATATTAGTTGTGATAAATGCCAACACAGAAACCTTCACGTTCAATGATTATTTAATCGTCTAAGTTAAAGAGTAGACCGTAGTCGTTCCCATATCTCTAATCATAAACTAATGTTACATTGAGACATCTGATGAGGAACACCGGTTACTGTACAATTAATAATACAATGAAAATTTTAATTTGATTCACTGTAAGTTAGATTTTCTGAGGGGTGCGTGTTTTAATAAATTTCGTATATACATCCCCTTTTAGCATTTCACAGTTCCACTGAGCATTGTCAACTCGCCGTCCGAACGGACTGTTTAATCTAATTAATAATATAAAATATAACATACTCTTCTATAGTTCAATCGATTAAGTGCGGAAGGGCCGTTCATAATAGTGATATTACGTAAAGCTGTGAACTTACATATACTCGTATAAATTATTCACATTTATAGCACACTATCTACAAACACCCACAGTTCTGTTTTACGTTTGGCCCTTCAGCACAAATCCCCCCTGTTCCGATAACTTTCAATTAAATACTGACTCATTATATGGCTAATTATAATAAAAACTAATATCAAATATTTGGTTAGTTACACGTTTTTTTACTTTAATATAATGACGAAATTTAAAAACTAAAAATAATTAGATGCCTATGCTTAAATGTTAAATATAAATAAAGTACACAATGAGTAAGAATAGACAACTACAGCATCGTCCGTTTTGCATGTTCAATATAAACTGAGATGATTATTAATTAAACTAAAAAAAGCGGATTAGGTAGCGTTTTTGCAGCGGCTTAAAGGCTTACTGAATAGTATATTGGGAGACAATTGACTAAATTTGCGCCGAGTAGTGGGCGAGATTGCGTAGTCGCTTCGTCTACAGTTGTTCGTCGAGATCGGGTCCATAGAGGTCCGCCAATTTGTCGAATCGAGGACCCCAAGCTCCGAGGTAGTCATATTCGTGTGTCTCGTCGTCGGTTCCTTAAACAAGCAAAGATCGGAGACGATTTGACATGTATGTTAGTTATAGATTGTAATGTAATGTGATTCACAGCATCATTCTCACACACAATCAATCGTTAGCGTTTAAGAAGCCCTAACACTGACGTTCATATTTTGAACTTATTTATATAATCACGTAATGATGAAAATAAAAAATTTCTTACAAATTATAAACTTTATTTGCCAGTTCGTTAGGTAGCTTGTTAGGGTAAAACTTTGACGCTTATTCTGACCTACTTTGTTTAAGGACTAAATTACTAACTTACTGCAAAGTTTTACGTGCTTTTATTTACGGTATCTGAAAATGTTGAGTTAGAGAAATTGCCAAAAATAACTCTGACTATGGTGCGTTATGTAATTAAAATAAAAGTATTATGCACAAAATAATACTTTTATTGAAAAAAGTAACGGAATTTACTGCGATTGCTGATGCAGTTTTCATGATATCTGTATGAAGTGCTATAGAATTATAGATGCCTATTATTTCCCTACATATTTTTTTATAACTGTAACATTGAACAAATGTTATATATTATATATGTTATGGTTTACGAGGGTCACTTTTCTGCAAAACACAGAATGATACATTATTAGGCAATTGTAATGGTGAATTATAATTAATAAATATTTACCGGATGCTAAAGAAGACAAGGAGCCGGCAGTGCTGCCGCCGCCCTCGTAAGCGTAGTTGCGTAAGTCATCGAACGGTGGGGCGTTTGGGTCGCTGTCGGCGCGCCGCTTGTGCTCCTCGATGAACATGCCCACGTTGGTCTCGCCCGGTAATGGCATGCCCACGCCGGGTGGCACGCCTATAGCCACACCCATAGGGCCCACGCCGATACCCACGCCCATCAATGGATCTAGCGAAGAAAAAGATTAAAAGAAATCTTGTTAGTTCACAGTGGCTCATAGTCGTCGTAGTAGTAGTGTTTGGTTAACCAGTTGAGTTTTTTTGATGACCATATCCGTCATCAACAAAATACGATATATGAAAAACGTTTGGTATTTAAATTTTTAATATAATTGAGACTAAAGAATAAAATGCTAGTAAATTATATCGAGACAGTTAACATTAATATTCGGCCATAAAAATATTTCAACTAGTGATCTGCCGGTTTAACACTGGTAATGATCAGAGGTTGAACACTGTTTATTACATATATTTTTATATCCATCAACCATCGTCGTTTGTTACGCTTGTTATTCTTAATGGACAAAAATCCACGCCTTTTATTTTTCAATTTATTATGTACGATTTTGCATAACTTTTCTTGCGTGTTAAGTACTGCTACTGTCCTTTTTTGTCTATAAGATTATAACTCTTAGTTCATATAAAAAATCAAATAGATTTTGTAATCGATAATTTCCGCACAAACTTTTTGATGATTTTTTTAATTAGCAAGTGTATATTTCAAAATAACAATCCGTGAATATTTAAAAACAATTCAACCCTAAGAGACGGTAAATAAGAAAAAATACTTTTATCGGGTCCATAATTTTTGTTCCAAAGTTGTTTTTTGATTACTATATATTATCGATTTGATTTTTTACCAAACAGATTTATTGGTGGTGATGGTAAGAAGTAATACTCGTTAGTTGTGGTTTAATTTCAATTATTTTTAACGTGTAATACATGATCCTTTTATTATTCATTTGCATAAACGTTATCAACAATTTCATACCCTCATCGCTATGGTGACAATTTGAAAAAAATACATTAAATTTAAATATAATACATCCGAAATTGAAATAGTAGTGGTTGCGAAATTAAAAGCGCCACCGCAGTTGACTGATATTAAAGTTGAACGCAGTACTTAATTAAACATTGGGCCTTTGAGTCTTAACCTATCGTCACGTAACGGTTGTTATTATTAAAAATGAAGCATTAAACAGAAGATTTACATTTTACATAGCCTTTTTTTCGACATAGAATTATTTCACTAAGAATTTTAGAAAAGAAAAAATAAGTTTTGATAAGCGTGATTACATACGAAGGGTGATCAAAAAGTAATGATAAACGGGTATTTCTAATAAAGATAAAAATCCAAATAAACTTTCCAGCTAAAAAATTGTATAAATTGGTCGTCATTTGGACGAGCTACATTAATTTGAATACCAGTGGTCGGAGCACGAATATGAAGAAACACGAAGTGAGATGCGTCATCAAGTACCTCTGTTTGAAAAAATGTCCACAAAGAGATACACGTTGATTTGGTGGAGACACTGGGGGACTCTGCTCCTCCATATCTTACGGTGACACGTTGGTGTAAAGAGTTTAAGCTGGGTAGAACATCTACAGAAGGTGAACATCGCGAGGTACGCCCAACCTCGTCCCTCATTGAGGAAAACGTGAAAAAAATCGAAGATATCGTATTAGCAGACCAAAGAGTAACCGTCAGACATTTAGCTGACGTCACAGGGATCTCATATGGCAGCATCCAAAGCATTTTGACCAGCAAAATGAATATGAAGGTCTCCGCGCGTTGGGTACCGAGAATGTTAACGGACGAACAAAAGAAAAAGCGAGTTGACATTTCAAGAGCCAATCTTGCAAAGTTCCAGGCTGACCAAGAAAATTTTGTCTCGATTTGTGACCATGGATGAAACATGGGTCCATCATTTTGATCCTGAGACCAAACAACAATCGATGACTAGGAAAAGGCCATCCTCATCGACGCCGAAGAAGTTCAAAGTCTCGAGCTCGGCGGGCAAGGTTATGGCGTCCGTTTTCTGGGATGCTGAGGGAATCATAATGATTGATTACTTGGAATAGGGAGCTACTATAACGGGCTCCTACTATGCTGATTAAATAAGACGACTGCGAGAAGCCATACAGGAAAAAAGACAGGGCAAACTCTGAGCGAAAGTCCTGTTTCATCAGGACAACGCTCCTGCACACAAAACCGAAGTTGCGATGGCTGTCTTTCGAGGAGCAGGCTTCGAACTGGCCGAACACCCGCCCTATTCTTCAGATTTAGCCGCCAGTGACTTTTATTGCTTTCCTGGGCTCAAGGAACACCTCAGGGGCAAGAAATTTGAGGATGATAGCGAGGTGATGCCTGCTGTAGGGGCATTTTGGGACAGCCAAGTTAAAGATTTTTTTAAAGGGTATTTTAGGTTTAGAGAAACGTTGGACTAATCTACTATCTTTCGCCTTGTTAAGAGACTATGTAGAAAAATAAATTAAATTTAAACTAGAATCGTTGTTTTATTATACTCATTATCATAACTTTTTTATCGCCTTTCGTATATTACAAGATTTTTTTATCAATAAACAAGAATCAAATGAAAGAAATATTTCTATCAAAAAAAATGTAGGTTTCTTTCATAAAAATTGTAAAAAATAGAATGGAAAAATAAGTAAGGTACATTTGAACCTATTAGTTTTTGTTGACGATTTCTTTTTATTATCCCTTTGATTTCGAGAGTATATTATGGCGCGAACAAGTCATCGAATTGAGACATACAATACCGCTTTTACTGATATTCTACGTTTACCTTTTAATGATTATGTACACAAGTTATTGTATAAAATGTTTATATTTTAACACTGCACACGATAGATAGCTCTTGTTGATCAATACTCAAAATTTTAATTGCAGGGTTAGATCGCGTGGTGAGTGAAAATCACCTCTCGAGCGCAAAGCGTTAAAAAGAGTATATCTCAAAATAAAAAAAAGTAAACCCTTTCTAATAAACCTTAATTTTTTTTTCACTTAAAAAGTAGGAAAATAGTAAAGATTGAAAATTGGTTTTGGAAACCATTCATAACTTTTGCTCAAATTCTATTGTGTACTATCGGTTTCTGTTTATCCCCGAATACTGTTTTAGATAAAGATAATTCCTATATTTAATAATACGATCTGATTTTAAAGTAAATGGTCCAAAAACAAAGAGAAATCGGTATATTCAAAACAGGGTATTGCAAATGAAACTATGTTGTCTTAGACATTTTGTCCTTCTATATTTTAGTTTCATATTTTACTTATATGCTTTTACAGAATTTCCTGAAAGAATAAAATATCGAAAATCGCTTTCTCTCACCGTTTCTTAATATTCGTGTTTGAATTTATAAGTGAAACCTAAATTTAAATGTACATTATTTTTCATTATTTATATTTCATTAACAACTAAAGGTGTTAATTTTGTTAAAAATCGTTTATTAATCTTCATAATCAGTTGTACAGATTTTTAATAAGGACTTTTTGCTAATTCCCATCAAAATCAAGATCGAAAATGTGAAAATAGGGTATTTTTATAAGGAGCTATGAGCTACGCTTTGTCATATCAACCAACACAAAAATTCTTATTGATTCTTTCGCTGACTGATTAAAAATATTAAAGATAACCGCAAAACATTAATGTTATATAGAATGTGTCGCCTGTTAAAAATTATGATATCCGAATTGTACTGCCAAACCTATGTAGAGATTTGTCATTACGGTTTTTGGAACAAAAATTTCATTTGTTTTTACCATATTGGAATATTTATAATTTTTAAATTATCCTCGGGAGATTTTTTCATTAAAAATTCGTTTATTAAATAAAGTTTATTAAAGCCACTCCATCATACAATTTCTCTTTTTACAAGTACAAAATAATCGTTGTTTGTATTGACGTAAAGATTTTTGTTTTTCTCTTGTTATCCACGGTTCACTGACAAGATGACAAGAAATAAATTACATTAATGCCTCCCGTATATAACCTACTTTCCTGAAATAAATCATACGTGTTCTTTTAAGTTGTGGTAGAAATGTATACATTCAAAAAGGATTTCATGAGAGAAGAGCTTTCTTCTGACATGGTTAACTGTGATAGTATATGTAGGTTAATAATATGTGGTGTGGTATGTGAATATGACCAGCGCGTTATTGTAATGGTTGTAAGCCCTACCTCTTACACAGGCGTCACGAATTCGATTTCCCGCTGAGGATAAACATTCATTTGATGAACATTTGTTTGCTCTGTGTCGGGTAGTTAATATATAATTAAAAATATTTTCGTAGTTTGTTACTCTCTGATAACCCAATCTAAAAGTGGTGCTTAGCTTAATAATGTCCCACATATTAATTTTTTACTTTATGTAGTTTGTTATAAAATTTGATTTAACGTGTAAATTATACGTATATATTTTGGATTTTAAGTTAGATGGCACGCTCTATTCGGCATAATAATTTTATTGTTTAATTTTATCAGGCGAGGTAGAGATTACTAGTTTTTCCCGGGTATACATGTAATAGATGCGCCTTTACGAATCTGAAGATATAAAACGTGCTTTATAGCTCACTATATTATCCACTTTTCTGGAAAACTTTAACTAATCTGAGCCTTTCTTTTCCTGGTCAATTTTCTTAAGTACGACACACACAATTTACGATTAAGCAACCTGGAGAGACCTACTTACCGCCGACGCGAGTAGACCGCCTCCGTAACGCTCCGCGAATTAAAAATTAATTTTAGTGGCAAAAGTTTGCAAATATATAAGTATTATATGTTAAGATGCGCTAAACCGAGACGAACACAGTGATGTGAATTGTGTAAAGATAAGTGGAGTGGTTCGCAAGAAAATCAGGAAAAACTGCCATTTCCTAACCTAAAAATTTATGCGGAGGCGAACGCTCCGAGAAAGTGGTCGAGGATATATCGTTTTCTTGACCTCGTTCGGTGAGTCTTCATCGCACCTACTAATCTTGTAAATTTGGGGTTTTTCCGCGAAGGATCGCGGAAAAAATTAAGAAACACTTTCGACCAAGTGGGCACGTGGTCGGCCTTCCCGAAGAGCGCGGGTGACTTTGAAGGAGTCTATCAACAGGGGACGTCGCCCCGAGTCAAACGATTCCTCGACCTTCAAGATTGGACATCGGGGGTCGAAGATAAAGAAAAAAGAAAATTACTGCTTTAACCTTAATATTTAAGGGCTAATAAAGTTAAAATCTTCAGCGACAACACCCCTGTTTTTTGGTGCCATCATATTCATGACATCAAAATCTTCAACTGACACCCCACAAGAGGGCGGTTAGGCAGTAACGGCTGTACAGGTAGGGGTGTGCACATACAAAAAAATAAGAACAATTTTTTTTTTATTTTCTTTTTCTCTTGGATCGCTTCGCCGACTCCTGTCGAGCTGCTTAGCCTGTATGTATATGACCAGACACCGACTGGCTTGAAGTGTCTAGATACTGGTTAACGTTGTATCATATTTGGACGGGTCCCTATTGACCAAGTAGCTCTAAGTAAGGTTCCTATTGACCACGTACAATAGTTTGGGTCCTATTGATCCTAAAGAATAGTTATTTACATTTTAAGTTAACGGACGCATTCCCCCGAATATTTAACCATGTTTGGAATACGAAGGCCTGTCAAAAAGATTGACACCAAACATGACAACGCGCAACCCCCTTCCTATGGCATCACTAATAAAGAGGTGGCAGGACCACATCTTAACACCATAACGTCAAGTGACGAAAGGGAGACGGGAGAGCAGGTCATGGAAAGGATAAGGAAGGTAATAAATGCTAAGGATGAAGGGATCAAGATAGATCGAATTAAAAAAATAAGAGATAGGAGAGTGATATTAGGGTGTAGTACGCAAGAGGAATTAAAAAGGGTAACGGAAAACCACGGGACTAAAGGTAGAAGAAGTAAAAATCGTGATCCTCTAGTCATCTTCCGTGATGTCATCAATTACAACACGAAGGACAACATAATAAGAGCGCTTAAGATTCAAAACAAAAACTTGTTTAGGGACCTCAGGGAAAGGACATTACAATGGAAGTAAGATACAAAAAAGAGCCCGGAATCGCCTCACCTCCCATGTCATCATGTGAGTTTCGCCCATACTTTGTAGTCTCCCACTACACCATACCGGTGATTAGTGGTGGGCAATACAGATTTATGCTGCAGCGCAGCTGCGAAGACTCCCTCTATGCCATAGTTCAGCTTATTAGAGTCCATATAAAAGAGAAGAAGCTAGTGTTGATGGTCTCATTGGACATAGAGGGAGCCATCGACAGCGCATGGTGGCCGGCCATACGTTGCAACCTGGCGCGATCCAACTGTCCTGCGAATTTTAGGCGATTAATAGACTGTTATTTTGAAAATAGATGGATTCGTCTAAGGTACGCGGGGGTTGATTACGCCCGGAAGACAATGAAGGGGTGTGTGCAGGGATCAAATGGTGGGCCGGTTTTCTGGAACCTGCTCTTGGACCCACTGCTTAAAGAAGTAGAAGAGAACGGGGATCATATCCATTTGCCGATAATGTGGTCCTGATTTTCTCGGGGGACAAGGGATCTGAAGTCCAGGAACGGGCTTCAGATCCCGATCAGGAATGCAGTCCTCGAGTGTGTTAGGAAGTGGGGAGTCAAAAACAAGTTGAGGTTCGCCCCTCAGAAGACCAAAGCTATGGTCTTAACCAAAAAGTTAAAGTATGACTCTCCACTCCTAAACATGGGCGGGGTGCACATTCGCCTGTCGTAGGAAATCAAGGTCCTCGTCCTCACCATTGACGGTAAGCTGATCTTCCGCGCACATGTTAAAAATGTGTGTCACAAGGCTCAAGACCTGTACGGACAATTGGTGAGGACCGCGAAAGTCCTTAGGGGCTTAAACCCCGAGATTGTTAGGACCATATACACGGCAGTGCTGGAGTCGGTGATGTTATACGCGACCAGTGCCTGGTAACCGGCAACAGGTAAAGTGTATATTAGGAAGCAGCTCGATAGGGTGCTACGTGGCTTCGTATAAAAAATAATAAAATCGTACAGAACAGTGTCCCTGAACTCCGCCCTCCTGATAGCCGGGTTGCTTCTTCTGGACATCAGGATCAGGGAAGCAGTCCTACTTTATGAAATAAAGAAAGGGCATTCCTGGCGCATAGTAGGGGACCGCGAAGTCGAGCGACTGGTAGGGTTTGTAGACATGTCACAACCTGCGGAACAACTGGGGCTGAAGTACCGGCGTCTGGTGGACGGTGCGGGGGTCGATCGTTTTAAAGAAGGAATGAAGATTTTTACGAATGGCAGTAAGATCGAAAGAAAGGCAGGGGGCAGCACTCTCCATATGGAGTGGTGCTGCTTAACAAAGTAAGAACGGACGCTTTAAGAATGGAGGGACAGTATCCACAACAAAATCCTTCTTCCCGGATGCGATTAAAGCCTATCCGGTAACAAGAAAACTGGAGCTGGACCCGGAGCTTGTTCAGGTACTGACGGGGTATGACGGTTTCTCCGCGTACCTTAACAGGTTCAATCGTAAGGAGAGCTCAGTTTGCGAATGCGATCCGGTAAAGGAGGAAACTGTACCCCACGTACTCACCGAATGTCCCATCTATCAGTGTATAGACTAGATTTAGAAATGGAAATAGGAAGAAATAGAAATAAAGACAATCTAAATGAAATTATATGTGATAAAGAGATGCGTTGTAGATTTATAAAATACTGTAAAAAAGTAGCAAGTACAGTTATAAGTAATAATAAAAATTAGAAATAAGAAAGTAAATTACACTATAATTGTTGATATAACACGTAAAACCTAAAATATGCTAAGAAACACTTAGAGATAAGCTAGATTAAAAGTAGAATTGTAATAGAAATATAGAAAATGTCTAGAAATAAGTTGTCGTAAGAATAAGTAAATAAAAATACTTGGACTAATTTTAGTGAAATAAAGAAAACAATATAAAGTATGGCAGAGGAAAGAGTGAAAGGTAGACGAAAGAGAAATGGAAGATGAATATAAAATGTACACTGGGGTCCCTGACCACACATGTTAGGGGAACAAGATTAAATAAAAAAAATATTAAGCAACCTTTGCAAACTTGTTATAAATTTAATACAACACGATATATTGCTGTCAATAGTGAAATATTAATAGTCGATACTAAATTTAAAAGGGACTCTAAAAATATAAGATCCCAAATCACTTGAAATCAAGAAACAATAGTGAGGCTTATATTACAAATACGGTAAAGTTGGGGAAATCAACCTTACGATATACAATGTCTATGTGGAGCTAAAATTAGACCCGTTATAATGATGTGATACTTACATGGTAATTTAGTCGGAGCATGATCGGGTAAAGGTCCTCCAATAGGTATCTGAAGGGGTGTGATATCGAAAGCTGTCATGTCGTCTTCGCCGCCGCCTTCGTCGTCGTAGTTAATTATATTCTCACGGACGTCGTCATCTGGCCCGGGGTATTTTATGTGCGCCTCGCGACGACGGTTGTACACAACGAACACTAATACCAGGACTGTGAGAAATGATTGCAACATTACATTATCACTGTACGGAACTATATAATCTATAGTTAAAATTGGGCGGAAATAGGAATTATAATGTTTCTTAATTGACAATGAAATGATCAACGTTGTAAATTTTTTACCTAATAAATGTTTCATATTAATTACCACTGCCCATTATATAAGAGGATAAATATTTAACGCCGTAACAGACTTTTTAGTTAGTATATTTCTTGTAATTAATAAATTGATTTAAACATTTATTTTTAGCTGACGATATTATTTTAATCTCAGTAGTTAAGGGAAGAAATTCTATTCATGTAAAATATTTGAAATATTTATTAGAATAATCTCTAATTCGAAATGTGTATAATTAAGGCATTCATAAAAAATATAACAATTTTTTAGCATTTTAACTTCATTGGTAGCATCAAAATTTTCATTAGCGGACGAGAATAGAAAACGTTTCTAGGAACTACGATTATTTTTAATGAAATCTGGTTTTTATAATCACAGAACATTTCAAGAAATATCTATTCTATTGTTAAACTACTAGCGAATATTTATGCTCCACATTAGGATGTATGAATACATACAAATTATATTCTGATAATGACCATGAAAAAAGTTAATTTAATTTAATAGTAAGTTAATGTCATCACAATTTCAGGATAACGTAAAAATGCATGCAAAAAGTGAAGGTGCTCACCTAAAAGCAAAAACAAACAGACAATGATAGCTATTATGAAATCCCTTGAAGGCGTGATGATCCCAGAGGCGAGCAACTCCAGCTCGCAGTCATGTCCCGCGTACCCGAATGCGCAAATGCAGTCGTATCGGCGCGCAGGATCGCGATCCACACAAGTGCCTCCATTCAAACAAGGCGTCCCCATGCACTCGTTTATGTTGACACACGTTCCACCGGCCCGAGTAGAACCACCAGGACACCTACACACCGTATACTATACCTCTATGCTCTTCTTCCAAAGAGCGCGCACTGAGCCCCAAATGCATGCACTACATAATACAACTAATTTACATAGATATCTATAGATGGGATGATGATGAGAGTGCGAATGTGAGTATGTGAAAGGTAGCCTATTAGGTAGAATGACACAGAAGACGCGACTACGCTATGCTCACTCATTATGATAAGTAGGCAGACGAGGATGGCGGCCAGAGCTCCCATGCTCAGCTTGAGCGTACGACCCTCTTGGACCAGCTCGCAGTTCTCGCCCCAAAAACCTTCCGGACAGTGGCAGCGGTAGCCAGGTTCGCGGTTGACACACGAGCCGCCGTTGCGGCACGGGAAGTAGAGACACTCGTTCTTGTCTACGCAACCTTTGCCGTCCGGCGATAAAACCAAACCCTCACCGCAACTGGACATCATCGCAATAGTTTAATACATAAACATTATAAGCGATTAAAATTCTATAATCATAATATTAGTAAAATTAAATAAATATATAATGCATATTAAGCATATAAATATACATATATTATGTTTGTTAGTAATTTATATAATTATCACATATAATATGTATATAAACTATAATTTGTAGTCTTAATAAAAGTTAGAAACTCAGTGCGCGTTCAAAGAAAATAAGACAAAAAAAAAGTTATCTGTACGTTATCTAAAATATAAAATTTATGAAGTAAAATAATGAATTATTTATAAGAATTACCAAAAAAAAATATTTAAAATTTTATGCGAACATTATAGCGTACTCGTAAATCCAAATGATAATATTTCTGAACATGATGTTATTTTGTGAATTTAATAATGTTTTTTAAAAGTACTAGTATAAAAATAAGTAAAATGTAACAAAAATATTGAACTAAAACTTACGTGCATTCATATTCATTCCACAAATCAACGCACACAAAGGGCTCGGTGCAGTGAACGTTGATGCAAGGGCTATTTGATGGACAATTACGGTCTAGATTCCTTGCCATCGTTGCTTGACCCCATTGAGTACCGTTCATCGCAGGCGGCAACGGTAAATGCTTGCCTTCTAGTCTAATATCATCGAGACAACCTTTCTGAAAATCTGCATACACTTCAAACGTTCGGACACCGGTATATTCGGCTTTTCCGCCAGCATAAACGCCTTCTTGTTTATCTACTAACAACCATTGATGTCCCTCAAATGTAAACGATTCATTGTATCTCCTTCCTTCGCCGCCATCAATTTCAAGAGTAGCTGCGCTTCCATACCGACTGACCCGAGCTATATGCCACTGACCGTCATCAACAGCTACCGAATTAAGCCAAACGTCACGTTCTTCTGTGCGTAGTGAATTAAGGTTATAACGGAAATGCAATCTGGCATCCTTTACTTCGAGTATACCATATTCTCTATTATGTTGGTCGCTTACTCGGAACAGTTCACCGTGAGGTTCACGCGTTCTAAAACGAAGTTGTACTTGGGTACTGAATCTGTCAGGTTCAAAACTCAATGCGAACTTCACATAACTTTGTGGTCTAAAACTAGTCGGTGTCGTGGGCAAATTACATGAAGGTCCCGTCCAACCCGGTTGACATTGACAGCGAGCTTCAGAAAAACTACCGACACAGTTTCCATGTTCCCAACACCTTGAAGTAGTATCAGCTTGATTACAGATTTCTTCTGTTTGAGGACATCCAGCTACGGAGTTTCTAGATAATCCAGGATGAGCGAGGTCATAAAGTTTGCTGTTGTGAATTAAATTTCGAATACATCCATCAAAACCTTTACCGATTGGCATAAATTGCCAATGATAGTGTGTAGGATCGAAATGATCAATGTATAACCCACCAACTTGCAGCGGGGCATTGACATTTAAGTACTCATTGAAAGGAGGAATTGTACCGGAAGCTTGACAGGAGGAATCATCGAATTCTGGAGGTGTTCCATCCTCCATTTCTTGTATATCAGCAGATTTACAAAAATCAACTACCATCCTGACATTTTCAGTATCCCAAAAAATATCAATGCGGTGCCATTCGCCATCATCCAAAGATTTCTTTGTTTTTACTCTTAGTTCTAAAGTACCTGAACCAAAGTCAATAAGTAATCGAGGATTACCTCTATCTAGTTCTACAGATATAAAATCTGACACCATTATTTCTTCAGGTTCAGGTGGTACTATAGGTCCATTGTAAAGTAAAACACCTTCTGATTTTCTGGTAATAAATTCGAAGCTCAAGTGTGAATGGTCACACATTTCTAAAGCAGGATACCAAGCCCAACCCGTACCTCTAAAACTCCTAGATGTTTGCTGACATCGAGGTCCTGTATATCCTGGTGGACATGAGCACGTTAAACCATATTTCCCTTCAATACATCTGCCGCCATTATAGCATGGTGAATTACGACATGTTTCAGCTTGAGTGAAGTTTCTGGCACCACAAGTACATTCTGCAATAACATCTACACGAACACCAACAAGAGCGGTTTTATTCGCATTTACCATATATGGAAGGTTGCTTATATCAAGTACATTCGTGCACGATCCTTCACACATTTGATTTTCATAAATACATTCATCTATGCCAACCATAGTTATGTTTATTCCCACAGATTTTTCTATTTCTTCTCGATGCATAAGTACAATACCATTTAGTCTAATTGGTTTATAAAAGTGAGCACCATGAGCTGAGAACCGTATATCAGTGACAGGTGGGTGTTTTTTCCTTAGTTGGACACTGAATACATCGATATTGTCTCTTTCAGTGTTAAGTAAATCGGCCAATTTGTCTTTAAATATATCTAGTTTACTTCTTGATACACTGAGCGTTTTATAATTCCAAACTCTTATAAAGTCTTCGTCCGATATACCAGATATTCGTATTGATCCTGAATTAATGATGGCTTCGTGAGTTATTTCTTTCACATACACAGTCACGTTAGCCGGAACATCTGTTTGTGTGTGTTTTCTGTCGTAAACTTTAAATTTAAGATGATATCTGCCTTCTCTCGTTTTATGTTTCATTTGAATCATACCTGTTTCTTCATTTAATGTGAAGTTTGGGTGTTCTGAAGTTTCCCAATAAAACTTTTTGTCTGGTAAATCCCAGTCATCAAGATCATATACATAAACTCTACCAATTTCAGTATCAGGAGCTTGGCCTTGGTAGTTATAAACCAAAATTTCCTTTGATCCCGGTTGCATTTTATTGTCATTAACATCACCAATAACAACAGTAAGAGTACTTGTGCCAGTCATTGCAGGGTTACCGTGATCTTTTATAATAATAGGAATTAGGTATTCTTTTTGTTGTTCTCTATCAAAAGATCTTAAAGAAGATACTATAGCCATTCCGTCTCCATTAGCACCTTTCTGATCTTGTTCTACTTTAAATGAAGCTCTAATGATGTCATCAGCACCAGGGTCAAGTCTAAATTGAAACGGTGGTCCGTTACTTTTAGACCTATCGTCATCATCGGTAGCTAAAATTTCAGCAACTTTTTTAGGTGTTATATGTTCTGTTAAAACTGGGCGGTAATCTTTTAAGAAAGTAGGTGCATTATCATTTATATCTTGTACTATTACTGTTAAGGTTGCTGTTGCTGTTCTTGGAGGTACTCCATCATCAATTGCTAATATTTTAACTTGATGTCTTGGTGTATCTTCTCTATCTAGTGACCTTTGTATACTAACAGTACCCTCTTGATTAATAGAGAATTGTCTCTTTCTGTCAGAAGATCGGTCGATAGCATAAGAGACTTTACTTTTTCCACCTTGATCAGGATCAGTAGCCTTAAAAGTTTCAAGGCTTTTACCTACTTCTGCGTTTTCATACACTGATACTTCTATATTTGCTCGCTCAAATTGTGGTTTATTGTCATTAATATCTCTTAATTTAACAACAACCCACGAATAAGCTACGTGATATTTATCATTGTCGTTGTCTTCTCCTTTATCGTTTACTTGTATTCTAAATCTAAAACCATTGCTTTGTAACTGGTCTTCATAATCTAAAGGTTGAACTATTTTTAATGAACCCGTACCGTCATTATTTCTAACCATTGTAAATTTATCGGCACCGTATCCGCTATTTTCAATAACTTTGTATTGAAATTTATTAGTTTCATCTTCATCATGAACAGTTACTGTAAGTATAGGCATTTCTGGTAAATTCGTTCCATCAGTTTCATCTACTTCAGTAAACCATTCATCTTTAGTGAATTGTGGGGGCATATCATTTATATCTTTTACCCGTATCGAAGCTGTTCCAGTCCCTTTCAGTCCCCCTCCATCGGAAGCAACAATTTGTATCGAATAATCTGGTGTCCTTTCACGATCCAAACAGCAGACTGCTGTTTTTATTACACCAGTTTCTGGTTCTATTTCAAATATAGGGGAACCAGTTTCTTCTTCGATTACATTTTTCTCTATCGAATACCATAACTTAGCATTATTACTTTCTGCGGGGTCGTCATAATCCAAAGCTGTCATAGTCATTACAACCATGCCTGCAGTTCCATTTTCCGTTACATTTCCAAAGTACACGCCTTGTGGAAAGATAGGTGCATTATCGTTGATATCCTTAAGATTAACTTGAACGTCTGCGTAACCCACCAGACCTTCTCCACCCTCATCTTGCGCAAAAACTGTAAATCTCCATTGTGGTCGTCCGTTTGGTTGATCTCTGTCCAAAGGCTGAAAAACAAAAAAATATAACTTATAAAATGAAAGTAACAGTCAGTCACAATTAAATTTTGATTAAATTTTTTAAAATAGTTTTTAAAAATAAAAACTCTTTCTTTAACTCACACGAAGAACGAAGATTTCTCCGGTTGTGCGATTAATGTCAAATTTACTGTTTGCTGGGTTATCTGCATCTATTCCCTGGCCCGTGAGAAAGTATACAATGTTTTGTTGTCTATCTTTATCACCATCCGTTGCTGTAACCTATACAAGAAAAGTTTTAGAAGTACATTAAACATTAAAAATGATTTTTGTATAGTTTAAAATTGTGATGGTAAAAATGATCTTTGTTATGTCGATGTAAATATAAATATTATTTGTAAAACTTTATAAGATTTTTGTAGGTTTTAATACGAAAATTCAATAAATCATTACTATAATTATAATTGTTTTAGCAAGCTCAGATTGCGTTTAAATAATTATGTAATTTTATTTTTGATTTCGTAAACAAATTTTGGAGTAAATGTGCAGGTTTGAACTAAATATCCACATCAACGTTTTCACGATCCATTGTCATTGCACTGGACTGTTGACTAAAATGAAACTGGTAACAGATTACAATAAAAATGTAGTATTTTTATAAATCTAAATATAAACTAATTATAATGTATCATAGCTATAAATCTTTTATAAAAGGTGAAACGTGAGTTAATAGTTTCAGTAAGTAAAGTTTTGATAAGTTATAAGCCAACCGGCTTTTCAGATTGTTTGTGCCTGACAACGGAGCGGGTTATGTGCTTGAACGGAACCATTGCGCGAACTTTTTAGTTTTTGAAAATCACCAAAGTATGATATGAACTTTTGATACAAAGTTGAAACTAAACCTTTTGCTGTACTTTAAAGCAGTACGTACAGTTTTATATATATAAAATCGAACTTATCAACTTCATATGAAAAAGAGAAAAATTATAATAAACAAAACTAAAATGTATAGTTTTATGAAAATGTAGATAATTTACATGATGACTCTAATTACGACGATGAGATATAGGAGTCAGAAAAATGAAGAGGGTCGTCGTTGTTATAATTACTTGGATCATTTGCAAATCTCGTTCCAATTATAAAAAAAAACGCTTGTCTCTCCAAGCTACTGGGACGAAGGTTTAATTGTCTTTTCGAACATTTCATAATATCGAGTTCAGAAAAATTGTAAAATTATATACCAATGAGGAATGCTGATACTAAAAATATTTCTTAAATTAATTTTTATTAATAAAAAGAATACATAGTAAGTATATTTTAAAATACAAGTATCAATAACTTCTATCAAAGACATAATATCAAGTATATCTCAGTATGCCTTACTAGGTCTTTGCTCTTTAGGGGTAAGTTATTATTAGATCATAGGTCCGACTTTATTTTAAGGATTTCGAAAGACATTATTTCGATTTTTTCTTATCTATAGTTTTTGAAAAGATTAACGCCTGGGTAAAGAATTGTAATGGATCAATTAATTTAGTTGTAATTTAACTTTACGTTATTATACGAATTGAATATTCCATATTAAGTACTTAGTTTGTTTCATTAACTTTAATCACAAATATAATAGATAACTCCAAAATTTAGACAAGGAATCCTAAAAATCTATTCAGTTTAATTTTATTTAACAATTTTGTTCCGATTTAAATGAAGTAAAATCGTAGAGACATTTTAAATTTTTTATCTTAACCTTTCTTTAAATTTTATATTTTAAC
This sequence comes from Pharmacophagus antenor, assembly GCA_018245475.1. Lineage (NCBI taxonomy): Eukaryota > Metazoa > Arthropoda > Insecta > Lepidoptera > Papilionidae > Pharmacophagus > Pharmacophagus antenor. Next base: position 8,234 of record DWQX01001499.1, on the reverse strand, counting down.
CTTTAATCTGTCATGTATTATTTATTGCCTTAAGTTCTAATTTAATTAAGTAAACATAAACAAAGACCAAGTTTCCAAAAGGTTAGGGATTGAGTATAAAAGCGCTTTTAGAAATTAAAGCACCTACTTATCTTAAACACGAATTAAGATTAAAAATGTATGAAAGGCAAGCTTTTGCAGAGCATATGCATAAATAAAGAAACATTAACATCGTATTTTACCTGTTTTTTTAATCCAAATAAAGCTATTACATATACGTCGAGAATACCGTGAAGAAATTTCACGCAGACTACGTGCAAACCATATTACTTCCAACAACTACTTAACCCATATACTTTACCTATTTAAAAGTAATATATATGTCCGAGTAGACCCAGTTATTATAAATAGATATTGGATAGGATGAATTGGAAAGACAAAAACAAGAAATATAAGAGGAATTAATAATTTCGTAGGAGATGGAAATAATGATAATAATAATAGAGAGGTATTAAAATAAATAGAAAAAAAGAAATAATAAAACATAAAAATAATTAAAAAACTCAAACAAAAAAACCTGTAAAAGGGGATGAGGGAAAGGTCCGGTTTCTTCTAGCGCTCGGGTAACGTAAGCGCTGCGTGCGAACTGCGGCGGCATGTCATTGATGTCGAGAACGCGTACCACAACGCGTGTAGAGTTCTCGTTGCGGCCATCCGATGCTACCAGTGTCAGCTCGTACTGCGCACACGCACCAATTAGCACACGCCATGCTCATGCAACATTTAACTCACCTACAAACGTTAACAACTACTCCTTTTAAAGTGTACCGCTAGCAGTCAGGGCTAGGTATATGTAATGAAGGACTGTATATCCGAATGGTTTAAGAAAGTATTTATTAATAATAGACAATTGTACCGCTGTCAAACGGTTGATATGCGAAAATATAAGTTACATTCTTTGTTTACTTAATCTCGAATTTACAAACGTGTGAAATATAAAAAAAAATTTTTTAAGCATTTTCATTCACTCAATTTTGCTATGTTTATTAACGTGACCGTATTTTGTTTCCACATTTTGTTAATAAGGAAAACATTAAATATATTTAATGTTAAAGGATAATTCTTATCCATATCTGTGATGAACTAATGTTATTTACTATTATAAGCTGATTGTTTTGTGTTGTGGTAAATTAATTAATCGCTTCCCTTATCGTTCTAGTTTTGTTCCGATATTACAAAAAAGTGGTGGTTGGTAGTGGCAGGTTTTTTCCGAACCCGCTCGACTAGGTGCTGCGTTTTCAACATTGTTTGTGCCGCTCGTCGTGTATAAGAGAGCCAGAGTATTAGTACGTGTCACTCATGTAAAATAAAATAATAGGAGTCACGTATTTAATTAATCTAGACAAGGGACAATCTTTTTTTTTTTCAAAAACAGCAATTTTTGTACTGTGGTCACTGACAATAGAAATACTTTACTGGTGATATGAACTTCAAAAGTCCACAGGAAAGCCTTGTTTATATTTTACTTTTTTGCTTAGACTGAAAGATGGATAATCGTATTAAGGTCTATTGACTGGATTTGTTACTGGAGTATGAATGAAATACATATGTTTATGTCCATAAGAGCCAAAACTTGACCGATGACCTTGACTTTTTTAAGTGATTCTCATTAACTGTCCACAGCTCGACGAATTCAGTTTAACGGATACCATGTAGAATTTAACGTTTACCAGAAATAACTTCTTTTCAATATTGGTTAATATAGAAATAAATCTCACATAAATTTTAATAAAGGTATGAGCCATTTTCAACGGTTTTGTTATAAATATTGCTTTTATTCTATACAATCATGATACAATTGAACATTTAACGTTTAGCAATCACGATTTTGTTTGAAGACCATAAAATAGTTATTTTGATTCATGTTCAATGTTAGTACAGTGAAAGAAAAATTTACTACTTTTGTTAAAAATAATTAATTCATGAGTATTACCTATAAACTCAGTATCGTAGGGTGTTTAGTGAAGGTTTAAAATATTTTTTAAATATTAGTGATGTAAGGCGAATATTTTTAACCGTATACTATATTTCATATATAACTATACTTTACACCACCTTAAGAAACCGGCATATCATTAGTTATTAAATAGTGCCGAGGATTGTCTGATAGTGCCAATATAACAATATTATATAAATTAATATTTAACAATTTAGGTTCCTATTTTACCTCATCTTTTTAAAAATATGATTACAAGACAATCAAAAGACTTCGAACTTTCCCTCAAAACATTATCGGTTAAGAGACAATTCTATTATACTTGGCATCAAATATTATATTTTTATTAGAATATATAATTCAAACGGAAAGGAACGCGTAATACACTAAAGGGGTTTATTTTAATTTTTTTCGTACAAAAAAGCAAGGCTCTTATTGTGAACGAGTACAAAGAAATGTTGTCGAAATCTTCGTCGTTATTGTAATGAAAAGGGAAACATCGAGGCGGATTTTAAATAAAAGAGTTCTATAAAAAAAAAACCGCAATCCCCGGCTGGGAATAAATAAAAGTTGAAATCAGTAGGTGATTGTTTAAAGAGCTTTGTCATAAGCGGGGGAGGTATTCGCGGCTCAATGAATTTCAGTAGACTCTACTTAAAAACTGTGCTTTGAGTGAGTGCGCGGTAACGGTTTTATAACATTCATCAACTTTAAAAGCCTTAATTGTTTTTAGGAAACGTTGAAAATGTATACGATCTGTAAAAAAATGTAAAGAAATGATAATCTGGACTGTTGATTAACTCATTGTAAAAAGAAAAGATTTAAATAGCGGAACATTATTTATTTGTATTATGAGGGACTCAATTTTTGAGCGCTGTATCAGTGGAGTAAGTATTTTGTCAAGTCAATATTATGTTGCGAAAACATTGTTTGATAGTATATCGAGATTGACTAATCTTTTCAGTCGCTTGAGTGAAGTCGTCAGTTAGTAGTCGTGTACTATACTTAAGATGTCTTTTATTTTATAATTACGAATGTTAAACGTAATCTAGGGCTTGAATGTGAACATATTAATCCATTACGAAACCAAAAAAAAAAAATGCCTGGAACACAAACGGAAGCAGTAATAATTAGCAACTGCTAACAAAATTAATGCAAATAAAAAAACTAATAGGCGATGAACGCTAAAACGGTATGGGCCTGGAACAAAGCTACATTTTCACAAACATGAGTAACTTGTACCATGCAAATACAACGAAAAAACGCAACACAAAAGTTCAACCTAAATAAATAGTCATGCGTTTAACGGAGAGCGCTCTGTTACAATAAAAAGTGGTTTTGCTTATGACTCAGCGGACCTGGAGCACACGCTTGGGAAGGTTGCGGTCCACTTCCTCGGTGATCTGCGTACGGTAGGTCGGTCTTTCGAAAACTGGTGGGTTGTCGTTAACATCCTTCACGTGAATCACAACTGTAGTATAGTTCTCTTTCAAATTGTCCGATGCAGCCAATTTCAACTCGTACTGTATCCCAAATACGTTTAAGAATATAGAAATATACTACATGTCAAAGTAAAATAACACTATAAATAAATATATTGCTTATAATAAGAATGATCTATCAACGGGATATAAATATTTAATATCCAAAACAAAAAAAAAAATGTTATCGGCGAAGAGAAAAAGTTGAATTAAAGTGGAATTGACTATAAATTAGCTTTGGTAAAGTAATCCTTCCCGAAAAGTTTGCTTTCCATACGACGACAACTAGAAAGAAAAGGATTAATGACACGCTGGGTAAATTTCGAATAGTTTTAAAATTTTATTTTAGCAAATCATTTTTTATTCAACATTATTTAGAGAATATAAACCTATTAAATAAAATCAGGGACAAAGTGACCTCAAAGAGTTATTGCTGCCATTCATCTGTGTCACTTTGTAATTTCCTTGGTGGAGAAGGCTATGTTAGTTACAAAAGTCATTTTACGCATTATAGAAGTTTGAAATTTACAGATTTCATTTGGATTTTCGTTATTTCAAAAGCGTCCCCTTCAACCATTGCACATCAAATGCGCCGTCAACTGGATTATACTAGTGACAATCTATCTCGTGATGCGCTATTAACTGGCCTTCAGAAGACTATACGCTTTTGGTAACTGTAGGTATTTGATCTTTAAATCGCTTCGTTTACTTTGTGTTCTACCTACAATTTTATAAACATTAGAAATTCAAATATTAAAACGCAACTCTAAAAGTTGAGTTCCTAGTTAAATTACGAATTATTAATTTAACTAATACATTTATTGTATTTGTTAAAACATTTATGTATAAATAAAGACGATAAAATCATAGCAATCGGACTCATAACATAAAAGAAAAACTTAAAAGAATTAGTTTGTAATAACTTTTATATAGATGAAAAAACTTCAAACTTTTTATAAGAAAACATAAAGGCGTTCAAACATTCTAATACACATCGATATAACAAGCGGACATAATCTTAAATTAGCAAAATATAAATCTGTAAAGACAAGTTTGTTCCATTAATGATTCGCGTGTTCCGTAGTTAAACAGCAACTCCGGTGTCGAGAGCACGCTGGTCTGTTTAAAAGGATATAAAAGATTAAATAATTTATCCACTGAAAAGTTCGATGAAACTTTCTCGGGACTAACAAAGAAGAATCTTATGATAGCTCTGTAACAGGGGCGATACGTCTTTCGCTTTAAGAACGAAACTTGCCAGCAGCCAAAGCAATTGAAACGCTGTGTTCGCTTAGTTTTAGGTCATCTATTTAAACTTCACTATTACGTTTTAAACAGCAATTAATCTTGTTCTAAATGTGGCTCATTTTTGCTTTAATTATTATATTATAAAACACATGTATTCATAAACATAGGGAATCGGGTAACCCCGATTTTTACTACAAGAGTTTGTGTTTTGTGCTTTTTTTATTGTAACTTAAAGTAATTTCATATATCAGGGTAAACAATCAAATAATCTTACTTATATTACCTTCTAATATGTAAATATAATTAAGAATTATAGCCTGTTGATGATGATTTTTGTTTTTGATTTTGAGGTTCCATAAATCTTAGTTTTATAATTACTACAATTGTTTCGCTTCTATAGAACAACATTTTATGTTTTATATAAAGTACAGTTTTATTACATTAAATTTTACTGGTATATGGTTTATATGCAGCATGATTTACAATAACATTCAGTTACGTCAAGCAAAGTTATACTTGCAACGTTGCGGGTGTACGAAGTAGATATATGACTTCGCTTTGTGTTCGGCTCTCTCTGACATCAGTTATTTGTAAGCGGTCGTCTTCACTCTTAACCAATTTTGATACAATTAATAGCTAAAGCAAACATTATTGTATGTAAAAGAAACCTAGCCGAACACAATATACTAAATACATTCCTGTGTCTACAATAAATATCTCGACTGCGAAGTACATAATAAACACAAGAACTCGCAGTATTGAAGGCAAAAGTTTTATTCGTGGAAGCAAAAACGTTTTAATTAGACCTTTACAACTCAAACGACGGTACCTTGACGTTGCTTTTTATTCCTATGTTGAAATGAAAGTTTTTTTTTTAAAAGACTTAATTCAAAAGCGCGTTTTGAAACAGTGTAAGATATATATAGTTAAACCATAGATTTGAAATGTAAATGCAACTATATTCGCATATATGTAACATGTATACATTTTAATATAATTTACATATAATTCCCGTTATTTTATGTTGCTCTTGTATTATAAAAACATTATTACTGCATCTGAAGGCATAAATAGATCAAAATACAAAATATTTCAAAACATTATTATTGCCGGTTAAGGTTTTCACATCGATTTTAAAACGTAGATGCATCAATATTCTCGAAACCAACGGCCGGAAGTACAAACGATAACTTACCCGTTTCCTGGTTTCATAGTCGAGTGCTCCGGCTACGTATATGGCGCCGGTCATGTTTTTAACAGCGAATGCACCTCCTATGTTCCCGCTCGTGATCTCGTATCGAATACGCGAGGCTGCAACAAACATTCATATTAAAAAAAATGCCCTTATTCAGGAAGACCTTACAATAATGTTAGATTTAATTTTGACGTGGAAACTTTTGCAATGTTTACCGAGAGCCACAGTAATTTTCATTTGCCCGTTTTTAGTGTTTTACAAAAACCGACATTAGCCGTCCATACGTAAAAAGTTGCGAACGTGATTATGAGGTTTCAACCTTTTGTTTAAAATTACCTTTCAAAATTAAACCGATTAAATTTATATTAATAATAAAATATTTTAATTAAACTCTTTTACCCGACTTACAATATGTTGGTTAATTTAATTAATGATTTATTCATTGTAATTAATTTAATAAAACTATAGTAGTGGTAATAATTGTGTTTATTAATGTATAATACGATGAAAACGAAATTGCTTCTATGAGCAAATGTTGAATATTCCTGTAATATAATTTTAATATGCTTATTTTAAGCCAGTGAGTTTTAGACCTTTACGCTCTTTATTGCTGTTAACGTTGTTACTGATACATTGTTGAACGTTACTTAATCAAAACAGACCGGAACTTTAGTAAATAACAAGGCTGTTTAAAATTGTAAGATTTTCATGTCTTCTATCTAAGTTCGTTGTTAATAAATATAAAACCACTAAAGTATTGAAGCAATTGAAATTAATAAATTTATTCTCCTTAATGCAGTACGACAGATAGCGCCTAAATGCTTGACCAGGATCCTTGATATCTATATTACCTAATAGTGTATATATATATAACAATAGTAATTAGATTATTTCGTTATTTATTCTTGACTACTATGGCGCAGGCGCATGGATACTATGGTGCAGTAGGTTATCGCTTGTGGAATCATAACGATGGTGGGTTTATTTGAAACCAGACAGATTCCCTTCTAACCTTAATGCTATTCTGCAGTTATAACAATGTAGCAGTTATGTATATGAGAGCTAAAATATGCTTTGCGAACAGGCTTCACCATCTACAGCTTCATTACCACTTAACTTTATACGAAATTGAGGTCAGCTTTAAAATTATCTTCCTTAGTGCATATTATCAATATTTATATCGTTATTTATTTGTGGCATATTCAATATTTATGTTAACAGTAGGTTGACAAATGTTAAAGTTTCACATGTCTATTTTCAGTTTTATTATTTTTTTTACTTTTTAAATTAAATCTCTTTGTTCCTACTTGTAAGATAAATATGCTTCGGTGTATGCGCGGTGTGTATTCATTAACTTTTGTGTTTTTATCTCTAGTTATTATCAGGTGAAAGTGTAGTCGTACATTAGTCCATTTGAATAAAAAATAGTATTTACCTATAAAAAGAAAGTTGGCATTTTTAATAAATTGTAACTTAAGTTATTAAGGTTTGTGCTGTAGTCAGAAAATGACTTTAGGTTTACTTTTAAGTGTACTGTGCAATATATATACTTTATTTTATATATACTTTATTCGTGTGTAAGTATTGAAATGAAAAAGTTATTTTAAAAATGTAATGTGAACATCAAATATTTATTGGTATATAAGTTTAATAGTATAATAGTGGGTAGCTTGAAAATTAATATAAAAGCTTTCATCTCTGTACAAACCTATAATTTCTTCGTAGTTAAGAGTAAAACTAGAAATAACGATTTATTCATCAATCTTTTCATATTCATCAATTCGAACTCTTGAAAACCACGAGGAAATTGCTTTGAAAAATCGTAAATAGAGATAAGCCACTTGGTGCATTTTTATACTCAACCTAAAAAAAATGTACGCAGGAATAATTTTAGAATCTATTACTTATCTAATGCTTTAAATTTATTGCGGTCTCATAAACGAAATCAAAAATTTGAACGAGTAAAACCTATATCAAGGCACAACATTAAATTTCCGTATGTAACTCAGATTAGGTTTCAAAATGTGGTCGATCGATCTGCACATTTAACGTCCGTATTACTTAAATAGTAATTGGAATTTCATTACAAATAATGGTCAGGGTTTGTAGAGAAGACTTGCGAGTTAGGAGGCACCCAAACCCGGCCATGATCGTTGGATGACCTCCGGACGGCCGGCTCACTGAGCTGGCTGCTTCCGAATCTGGAAGGGCCGAGTGTTACGTCCCGGCGACTGTATGCGGGCGTGCTCAGGAGCATCGCGCTCTACGGGGCGCCGATATGGGCGGCCTGTCTCAATAGAGACAGTGTCGCCCATCTCCAGAGGGCGCAGCGGGC
>DWQX01001498.1:0-27551 GCA_018245475.1 Pharmacophagus antenor | reverse complement strand
AGCCCTCTATGGGCGACGGTGATCACTTTCCATCACGTGAACAACTTGCTCGTTCGCCTGCTCTCACTTTAAAAAAATAACCCCCTTTGTGTTCTGTCTGTCGCTATATGCGTGTCAGAGCACTCTAGGCAACCACGCTACAATCACGTCATTTTCACTTACTATCATGTCAAATCGTAGTGCCAAAAAAAGTGTTAAGTCTGCCCATAACAATATCAAGTAAGTTCTTTATACGACACTTAACAACGCTCGTCGCCATGTGACGTGTGATTACCTAAGTTACCGTTATTCCAGTAATATTACTAACTACACTACACATGAAACTGGAATATAGTAATGTCAGTAAACATTATGTTTCGATTCCCTCCGTGGCATAATAGTTTAGTGTTTTTACGTATCCGCCTACATAGCTACCACCCACGATCTCAACATGCCCCACAACACCATTGCTGTGTTTCAGCAGTAACAAATAAGGACCTAAGTACCTCGGGCGGGCGTGCTTTACCATGTACATCCTCTTCGAAATTTAGCATAATTTTATATAGAGGTTAAGTATTAGCCCATTGTAAATATAAAAATTACTATTTAGCCACAAAAACAGTTATTGTCACAGTGACGTGCCTGTAGATCAAATTCAAATATTTAAATATACATCTCATCGATATATCATATATCTATGTCTTATATCATTATATTATGTAATGTTTTTTTTTATCTTTATGCTTGTGACTTTCTACCAAGTTTAATTTATTATTTTAAATGTTCATTATAGCTAACCCTCTATACGCGCGTATAAATTTCATATAACATTTCAGTACATCACAAACTTACACATAAATCCAAATATTATAGTTGGTTGTGTAAGCGTAAAACTATTTGTTATTTATGGTTATTAACGTTTCACACATGTACTCTTATATACAGTAACATAATTAACATTTTCGCTTATGTGTTTACCCGACGAAAAATGTACTGCGTCACGGATGCCGAAGCAGTTATTAAACGTAAACAAATTAAAAAAAAAATGTCAATTGACGCGGATTCACGCCAACCAAAATGGCGACTTAACAATTTTACAAACCTGACAAACTTCGCATTATCGCAAAGCGTTGTTTTTCTAAGTTTCTTATATCAAAGCGGTGTTTACAAATCGGAAAACAAAAGGCAAAAATTTAAATTGTCGATATGTATACATTCTTATTCTATAGGAATGTAATACTTACTGTCGAAACCCTTAGAATTCAAATAGAAAACTTCAATTTCGAGGAATTTGATTTAAAAGTTCATTTACTTCAGTATTATGTTCTGTAAAATTATAAAACGTCTGATATTCTTTATACGGCTAAACAAATTGTTTTTCTAAGTACGTTAGTAATAGATTTCTATTACTAACGTACTTAAAATTTTTTCGGCTGTATGGCAGTTCTAATGCTACGTTTTACTGCATTGGTTAAAAGACGAGCGGGAAGAAAGGGAATATTAACTAAGTGCGAACTAAGACTTTTTATATCAATACTAATTTTACATGATGTTAAGATGAACCCGGGTCTCCGTGTTATAAAGCAAGCGGTAAACCTCTGCACCGTAGAGGCATTAATTATTATGAAAGTATTAAAAATAAATAGACTTAAGTGAAATGTCGTGGTTCTCGTCTTCAGCACCGACTCGAATTAATTTAGATATTAAGGAAAATAGTTCTTCGGGTAACAGAACACAATACCAAGTTCTACTGAATTAAAGAGATAAGAAATCGATTTCGATTTAATTTTCAATTGGAATTGTATTAATGTTAATATAACCAGAAATTTTTAATAATATTCAAAATTAAAAAAGAGAATCATGTATAAGTAATCTCACAATAGAAGTTTCTACTATCCTATTTTCGACGGTTAATTAACATGAGGCTATAATAAGTAATAACTGAACTAAATAATTTTCGAAAATTCTTGCGGCTTCAAAATACCACTAGGACAGTATCCCACCTGGCAAAAAAGGTAGAAACTCTTTAATGATGAAAAAATAAAAGTATAAAGTTGTAACCGACTTGAAAGCTCCGCCCTAATAGCCAAAGCAGCCTCGCATTGCCGCCCCCTGTCCGTCCCGCTCGCACATCTTCCATCCTTATCGGTTGCTTTGAAATGACACCCACCTTTGTCATTTGACCCCGAGACGCCGGGTGGTGAGGGTGTGCGGGATTCCTTTACGAGTGTCAAATTATGAATAAAATATAGTGAGACGTTTTGTTTAATTAAAAAAAAAGTGCAATCTTGTTAAATGAAAGTTACATAAGAGATAAGGTGAGAAATTAACTATCTATATTCATGTTTGATTAATCATATTTGTTTCATTTCTTTTTATAACTTTATTACAATTTTCCTCGAGGAATGGTAACCATAAACATCATATTTTTTTTTTGTGGCGGCAATAGTTCTTTATTTATTTCTATATATTCATTAAATTATTAAATCAAAATTCTCACAACTATTAACAATTTTAACATCTTTTAAATAATATTTGGTATTATTTTATCAATTAAAGCATTTAAGTCAATGTTATGAAAAAATAAACTTTATAAATTATGCCTATAGGAAGCATAAATTAGAATATATTTACACAACTTTTATTATGAAGAGATTTTTAATAATTTTTGTAGCTATTGGTTAAATTGTACTCACTATCCAATGCAGAGATATCAAAAGTCTGTGTGGAGTATTATTTAATCTAATATTTTTAATTAAAAACAATGGTATTTCATTTATGACGTTGATTGAAAACTAGTCTTCTGAAAAAAATAATCACAAAAGTTCTAAAAGAATTGATAAATAATATCGAATTAAGCGGTTAGAATTTTTCACGGAAATTAAACGAAACACTTATTGGTAAAGCCCGTAAATTAATCGGAATTTGTTTATAATTATATGAGTTTTAATTATTTGCGGAACTTAATAATTTTTCTTTAATAAAAGCCTATTTTAAAACTTTCATTGTTACTTATTTACTAGTTAAAGTCCCGTCAAAATCAATAATTCCGTTCATGACAAACAAATAGAACATACATATGATATGAAAGTATTCTTCAGCATAAGTAACAAATAAATCTTTAGACGAGTTAAGTAAAAAGCGGGGATATTTTTTTATATAAAGAGTAGGCAAATGAGCGAGCGGTTCACGTGATGGTAAGTAATCACCGTTGTTTATAGCATTTCAGCTATTGTTACGATAATAAATTGATTTTATACAATTGTGCAGTACTGGTTACTTTTAGTAACATCAGCTATTTGCCCGGAAAATCCATCGAAACAACCATTTCAAAGATAAACCGTAGAAAATGTTTTAATATACAAAAATTTAAACGCTATTATTTGTTTGGGTATTAGTACTCATATTAATATTTATACATAACCTTCGAAATTGTGGTATTTTTTCACCCGCTAAGTACTAATGCAATTTTAATTTCACTTGATGTTAAATGACAATTAGGACAGATTGTGAAGCGTTCGAAGAGTACTCTGGGGAACATAGCAAAGCTCTTATTGCGGCATGTAGACATTCAGGGACCACACCTCGTAGTGCAGTAGAGCGACGGTGGTGAAGACGCGCTACGGAGGCGGCCAAAAATGACATATAGTTTTCTATATTTACATCAATTCTAAAATAAAGTAGGCAGCGCTGATATGGGTGCAAATTGACATTGAGGGTGGTAGCCAAACAGGCTGCATCGAAATCTACCACCGAACAGACTTCAATACCCATGTGACTCCAAACTCGTATACGAGTCTTCTGTTCAACAAGGCGGTAAATCATTATGCCACGGAGGTAGCCAAAATAGTCACTCGAATTATATTTATTTGTATAGACTTTGTGTTAATTTGTATATCGATTTCTAAAATCGTAGCTAGTAGATGTAATACTACAGAATACTACAGAGAAGTTTATCAAATGAAACACATGAAACAGAAACTCATTGTTATGGTCTTTACTGATTACCAGGTAAACCTATATAATTACGTCAAATACCTTTGTTTTTATAAATATCTTGAATTATTTACGTCATGTATATAACATTTTCCAATACCGAAAATGTTAAAAAGTGACCCAATTATAGGCTGCGTTTGTTTGCTATACCACCTCCGGTTAGTGTCGAAAGATGTTATGGAAACAAATGCGTTATTTTTACTCGGCAGTTTGAAATTTTTTAAACGTCGCGAAACGGATAGCTCACATCCGGTGACGGGAAATATATTGTCATCGAAATTAATGGCGTCGATTGTCGAATGGTTTTTACTATCGAGTGCTGTATACTATAAGCGGAAGAATTCTTTATCACATTTCCTGAAAAAAAAAAATAGTTTACGTTCCAAACAGCGTCGGAATAGAAATTTAATTCCTCAATGCTAAAAGTATAATTGTTATTGTAAATGATCAACTAATGTAGACTGTTTGATGGGTTCACCGAATTTATTTAAAAATTGAATAGTATTTGAGACAAGTGATTCGTTGTTGTTATTTAGGCGGCAGCACTTTATTGTTTTTTTATTAGTTTGTTTTGTAAAAGTCCGCTAATTCTAAATGGCAAATGCTGTCGTCATAGTAGTCCACTCTTATCAGCATTAGTGGCCTAGTTCTGAATTTTAATTGTATTTTTCTTTTTCAGCCTAACAAAACAGTTGTAATGAAATCAACAACGATGGAATCATGCTCAGACCGCCTGAGTCCTTCCAGTGATTTGACGAGCGAGTCAGAAACATCTCTCCCTCCCTTTCCTTACGACAATCAAAACGGCAACTTCTACACACAAACCGAGGTCGGGGAGAAACAGTATTACTCTTGCAAACAGAAATCGCCTAGAAACGACGAGAGGAAAGATATATATCTACAGGAAAGCAATAAAATATTCGAAAATTATTTAACGAGTAAAAAACATTTAATATTCGACGTAAAATTACCGTCGACACACGAGAATTTCTTCAATCAAATCGAAGGCGAAGATCGCAACCTGCGTTCGGGCTATTTCAACGACGTACAAAATCTGAAGAGTTGCGTTCAGAACGAGAATAATCCGAATTTAACTGACGTGGAAGTTAACTCGCAGCAAGTGAACTACGAAAGCGTGAACAACGTAGGCAATGACAGAGATAGGGTTGCTGCGTCGTTCTTCGCCGAGACTGAGAGCAATAATATGCGGCGGTGTTTGAATTTTAATTCGGAACAAGTTCAGTGCGTGTGCGAAGCTCTGCAGCAAAGAGGTGATATAGAGAAACTGGCCGCGTTCCTGTGGAGTCTGCCGCCGAATGAGCTGCTTCGAGGCAACGATACGGTGTTGAGGTAAATTTATGTAATATAAATTGTTTGCCGTTTTTGTAACTTACGGGTCTTTGAAATGATTTACTCCTTATTAATGTTGCAAAGAATGGTATAACGACGAAGTTTAGACTGCGTAAATAGAAAAAGAATATAATTTCGGTTTAATTGTTTAATTTCTATTAAAGTATTATAATAAGTTATTATAGCTTACGGTTCTATGTCCAAATGGCGAATTTCAGTACGTAAGTTGGAATCCGCAATACTACCTAGATCAGCTAGAAATATTTAGTAACGTTAGCACTATTATTATTATATATACCAAAAATGTTGTTGTTAGGATCATTGCACGCATTGTTTTTTTTTACTACTCCGTGGTTCAGTGATATACCCACTTGCTTTGTAACACGGAGCACCCTGGTTCGATTCCCGGATCACAAGATTAGTGGTTTGGATGGGTGGTAAGGTTTCTCAAACCTGCCTGACCAGCTACCACCCTCAATGTCTATCCGCCGCCATAACAGCATTGTTGTGTTCCGGCAGTGGTACAAGTTAGAGCAAGAAATATTCTGGACGAAAACACTACCATCTAAGGCTTCACTGTCGCATAACATCCAGTGATATCGAGGATAAATGCTAGTCCGTAACCGATAAAAAAAACAGTAACTTGCGGACTCCGTTTAAGTATCCTATTTTCGTTTTATATAAATCATTATTTATTTTAGAGCACGCGCTTTGGTGGCATACCACAGAGGTGTGTTTCAGGAGTTGTACGCCATTTTGGAATCGCACACATTCCCGCCGCGTCATCATTCCGCACTGCAAGATTTGTGGTTCAAGGCACATTATAAGGAAGCACAAAAAGTCCGGGGTCGAGCTTTAGGTACGCCTATATCCATAGTTATTATTTTTACTAAAAATTTCTAAATATATTGTGTGGCATATTCGCGTAATGGTAGTAACGCTGTTTTTCCCACCATTGTTTCCGGGTTCGATTCCCGCTCTTTACAAACGTTCATGCGGTGAACATTTGTGTTCGTTTCGTAATCGGTTGTTTATACATACATATGTGTGTATTTCAAAGTATCTTTGTATGTATATCAATATCTGATAACATATACTACAGGTGCTGCTTAGTTACCTATATAGGGACCAGTGCTGCTTGTAAAAATTCCTTAGATTTCCTAGATATTGGTTTAGAACTTATGTTCAAACCAGTAGATATATAATGTTAATTTAAGTATGTGCAGACAAAATACATAAAAACATGAACAACTTTTAAATCGGTGCAATTCAAGGAAAGGGGATGTAATTATTTTTGTGTTATCTGTTTTAATCAAGTTTTTCTTTTCAAAAGGTATTTTTGATTATACTTTCCATTTGCTTTATAGTTTTAATTCAATTATATCGCATGAAAAGTTTTATGAGTTTTCAAATGAGATATTTTAATTTTGAACGTTGTTTATTAGTGCTTTATTGTTTTGTTACCTAGAGTAATGTACTAGAAATAACATTCATACTTCAGGTGCTGTAGATAAATACAGATTAAGAAAGAAATATCCATTGCCCAAGACGATTTGGGACGGTGAGGAAACGGTTTATTGCTTCAAAGAGAAAAGTCGAAACGCTTTGAAGGATTGCTATTACAGAAATCGGTTAGTTTACAGTTATTATATAAAAATATACAGTTTTTTTAAGGGCTATGGGTTTGCACCTGACCTCGTTTCACTTGATGTAAAGTAACAATGAAGCCGTAGATATTGAAAGTTGTTCGAACAGATTAATTAGGCAGATTGAAATTGAGGGTGGTAGCTGGTCAGGTGGGTTTGAAAAATCCTACCATGCAGACTTCACTATTCCTGTTACCCACTAATCGAACCTGGGATCTCCGCTTTACAAGGCAAGCGAGTAAACCACTGCTCCATGAAGGCAATTGTTTAAGGAATATATGTTTATTAAGTATAACAACAGTATATATACATCTTAATAAATGTAATAATAATATAAAAAAAATAGTTCCGAAATGCATACCAATAAGAGATATACAAACATTTTATAATTTAACAACTTCTTCTAAAGATTAAAAAAGAACCTATTTAAAAAAACATTGGTTATAATTTTCTTTTAATTAATTTCTAGAAAAGTTGCTTGTAACAATTAATATTTAGTATATTGGAACGGAAATGTATTACAATTAATTTTGATTCCTGTTAACTATAAGAATATTTTCGTCATAGGTATCCAACGCCCGACGAGAAAAGAGCTTTGGCACAGAAGACTGGTCTAACACTAACTCAGGTGTCAAATTGGTTCAAGAATCGTCGACAGAGAGATCGGACACCTCAACAGCCAAACAGACCGTGAGTTATATATATATTTTAATTAACATTAAGATTACGGACATTTTACCATTGTTACCTTTTTGAAGTTATGGTAATTGGATACAATAAATATTTCCGATGTTTTCATTTTAGAGAAACATGACTGTAGAAGGATTTACGGGGAGATAGAGACCAAAGAAAAGATGGATGCAGTGCTAAGTGAGGGATATATGTGTAAAAGGTGTGAATGATAGATGTATGGAGGAAAAATACATACTGTGCCGACCCCAAATAAAAGGGATAAAACGATATGAATGATGACTATGATTATTATAATTTTAGAGAAAATAAATTATAAGTTAATTTGCCATAAATATCTTTTTTTAATATATGTTTATGGCACTTGACCATGATGCCACTGTATGGTAAGTGAACATGCAGGCTATGATGGTATATCGTACGAGTTTGGAAGAAGCCAATTTAATCTTTTAACGATTCCTGCGACATATCTGAACGGAAAAGGCGTTGATGAAAAAATATCGGACACATATAAGTATATACACCTTTTCATAGAATCTTGTTTCGTAAAAATTACGCTTCCCGTAAATGTAGTGTTATGTCAGCAAGTAATAATAGTATTTATTAATTAATTTTTGGGATTTTCGACTTATGACAGACATCAATCCATCTAATCTTCTTTTATTACGGCACTAAATATTTATTACTAAATAAAAGTAATATTATATATAATTAAAAACATCTAATAAAAAAATTAATTCTATTCGTCGAGAGTGATTAAATCTCTGGCAAATTTCGAACCTGGGTCTGGCCGAATGGATTGTATGTGCCCAATATACATCTTATTAAATTTACTATATGTAATCAATAGAGGTCTACTTTTTTGACTTGTTATGCTAACATTCCATCAGCCAATGATATGCAAATATTACTGTGAACCAGTTCGAATGGCGCTGTTGTTGGTAAAGTTGCAGTGTTAACGTGACGTACAATTTCTATTCTTAGACATATCGGTGCTTTATTTAAAAAATGCGTATTAATGTGTGGACCAGCTTCTTATAATCGTAATTAATTGAAAAAAAAATAAATAAACAATTGCAACTTTGTGTTTCGTTGTTCTAACACGTTAAACGATTGTCGGGGACCTTGAGACGAAAGCAAACATAAACGGCCGTATCGGAAACAAAGAGCCACTCACATATGAAATAAAAACAATATTTAGTTTATGCCCAGATTTATGACATTGACAAGGTGGGCTGATCAGGTTACAGAAAATGTTATTAACCGTTGCCTTTGCCCGCCGGCTGAGGGCTTAAAAATTAATAACCAATAATTCTTTAAAAAAGTCTAGTATTTAATGTTATGGTTTGATTTGTATATGTTTGATAATTAACCAATACTGTCCCGCAAGTTGTTTACCGCTTGCCTTGTAACACGGAAATTCACAAATAAATAGTGGAGTCTGGATGGTGGTACGATTTTTTCGAATTCGCCTGGCTAACTACGACCCTCGACATAAATCTACCGCCATAACAACAATGTTATGTTCCGGCAGACATACACGTGAGAGCCAGAAGTGTTCTGGGTCTACACTTCACTATCTACGCCCGCATAGTCACTTAACATCATGGTCAAATTTTTGCCTATTTCGAATAAAAAATAGATGTTTAAGAAAATTGACACAGATAGGTATAATTGATAATATAAATGATATTTAATAAAAAAGCAACAAGTATAAAGCTTGAGGCTTTGCATTGTTTAGCTTGTGCTAATTTTAACATCGGGAGGGATAAATACATTACCGATATAACAAACTAAATAGCTTTACTTAGGTGTATAAGTTATATGTTAGTGTTAACAGACGGCACACGTTTTCCCGCCAAAATAATGACAGATGGCTGATAAAAAATTTATGGCCAGCCAGCATATGTGGCTGTTAGGATAACTATTATTCCGATTTATCCGAGATAATTATTTTTAAAGCTTTACAAACAATAGAGTACATAAGTAGTATTTATAAAAGATTAAAAGAATTATTAGGTTTAAATAATTATTTTTGATCTGATCAAGATTTTGCAAAACCTGCCAGTAATTCGAGTGTATTCTTGTTTACTTAGCTTTTAAGGTTTCTGTCATCCATGAGAGATGATGTACTAAATGTTATATATTTTGGTTATTATAGTTCATTTTGTAATTTTTATTATTATATATTTTTTTGCTTTATTTAAAGAAAATCGTATTCATTTCGCGTTATTGCAAACAAACCATCATGTGAATATAATTTGGTTTACTGTTATTTGTTCCTACTTCTTTCATTATGTAACTTTTAGATTTTGCGTTAACTACGACATTGTTATACTAGTATTCTGATTTTTTTTCTAATCAAAGAAATCTGGCTAAACAAAAACAAGGTTTTCTTAATTAGTGGTTTATATTAGCTACATGAATACAATTTCAATATGTTCTTAACTTGAGTGGTTTAAAAATATATGGTTACCCTCTTCTCTTGTCACATTTCAATGTATTATATTTTTTTTGAGGGACCGTCATTAAGGCTCATTAATCAATCGTCCACAGATACCGGATCACATGTGCTTAAAACAAGTGGTCAGTCGGTTTCTATTGTGTTAGAAAAAAAAAATAAGGAATCACGGCCCACTGTCACAAAGACTCCACCATTGTTAAAAAAAAAATACGAAGCTTTTATTGTCATTATTGGCGTGATACAATAAAAGAAAATATGTACGGGAACAATTATTTCAGTAATAGTCCAGACTGAAAACCGGTAAATCTGCTTTAAAGGTCAAAAAAAGTCTTATCCTTAATGAAAATCTAAAATTGCAATTTGTCGAAAATGTTTGCGAGTTATATCGATTTTTGGACATTTCCAGATTATGAAATACCATGTATTTTATGTGTGTCAATAAAAAAGTATCAATCGATTGCAGATTAATGATTTGGAACTTTCTAGTTAGTCACTATTTTTGGACAATGAACTGACCAGAACAGAAACTAAAATAAAAGTAATTCTCTTCGGTCGCCATTGTTGCTACAGAGTTTTTTTTTTAATACATACCAAGTGGGGTTTGGCTGGATGTGGTTGCCGTGTTTTAGCAATATTTCCTTCGTTGTTTACCTTAATTTTGCATGCATATGTTTTAAAAGAGAGCAGAAATAATATTGGCCTGAGCGAGTGTAAGTCCCGTATGAGTGTACAATTTAGAGACCAATTCTTTAGAAATTGACATATAACCCAGTTACATATTTGACAATTGCAATAATCTTCATTTCTTTTCAAACGTATGTAAATGGAGACGAGGAACAAACATGAATTATATAATGATAATAAGGATATCTATTAATCCACTATTTTTATCAACTGCGCGCACACTAACTATCTATACATTCATAACGACTTAACATCTTTTTTATTGCAGTGAAATGTTAGTGCCAGCACAGTACGTGGGCCCACAAGGGGGTTTGCCACAATCTTTCCTGCCAAATGCTTACTACCATAAACTGCAAGACGCGTCTCATTACCTTCATGGAGGCGCATCGTGAATTATATAACGTTATTTAAAAACAACTTCAATGTTTTTAATAAATTTTTAATGTTTGATATAACACGTATTTTGCCAAACCTATACGGCCTAATGGAAAATTACTGCATTGGAAAAATCTTTCTAATAATCGCTTTTAACACTTAATCAATAAAAAAATGATTTAATAATAATAATTTACTTTAACACAATTTAATCAAAACTGTTTTTAATGCTATTTTTTGTTTATACTCTATAGTGATTAAAATTTTTCTACATAAATTTTTAAGAACTATGTGTACATTTTTATAATAGGTATCTAATTTACATAAAATGTTGCGTTTATTAACTGTGCTTATGATGTTGTCAAACACTTCATAAGCAGAAAAATAGAGTTTTTAAAATAAGGTTTAGTACGTTGTTTAATGCTTGTATTTGCTAAATTTATTGTTCTTATCTTGTAAGTACCTATATAATTTAATTATTTACACTTAGCATAGTCACCACTGCCCATAAAAGAGAAATTATATATTCCTTAAGTTAAATAGGATTATGATTTAAAATTATACAGTAGATATGTAAGCCTTTTTATCTTCCACGTAAATTTTAATTACTTAAATTTAATAAGGAGAATCTCGCTCCTGTTGTTACGATGTAAATCGTATCTGTGTAAATATTATGGTGCTCCATTAAAACAAATCATTATCTAGTCTACAGATGTATTAAATAATTATAAAATATTATCAATCTTTTATTTTTCTATTATTTTGAAAATTTCTTAAATGTTACAAGTATAAAAATCAATTTTCGAAAGTGAATAAATGTCTTCAATATAATTAATATTCGGAATGCTTCATTTCTAAGCGTAACAATCAGAGGGGTTTGAACTGTGTTTAGTAATTGTATAGAGGATGGTCCTAACGTATGTCGCTATTTTGTTTTTTTTTATGGCAGTATAGCGATACACACCTGTATTATATATTTACGTACAGGATTCTTAACAATAAATAATACGAATATTAAATATTATCCTAAAGCTTCTGGTATCGGAGTTATTCACTGACATTATAAGTCGAAACAAAACTTTGAATAAGATATTACGATTTTTTTGTCTTTTCAGGTAAGTATATTTAACTATGTCAATATTATCTGATCATGTAAAGATATTATTTTTGTATTAGAACAATTGTAATTTTTAACTATGAATATTGACTTGGAAAAATGGCTCTTTAGGTAATTATGTATTATGATATTTCCTGTTTTTGTCCCCTTTTCAAATTGATTACTTCCATAGATTACCGTGGTTTGAAAAAAAAAAACCAAAATGGTGTCTGATTTTAAGTCCAAAACCTTTAAACCCCTTTAAAAATAGCTTAAATGTTATTTAAAAAATATTGATGGTGACAATTATATAACAACTTAAAAAAAGATGTACATTATTATTATTATATTTATAAAAGAATAAATAGAATAATAAGATATCTAAAACCTTTGCTCAAAAATCTTAAATTGATTCAACAGTATCATAAAGAAATCTTTATAGACATATAAATTGTTAGACATTTTACTTCGGCGATTAGTTTCTGATTTTTGGTAAAATTAAATCTATCTGGTAACACTGAAAATTTTTTGTCATTGTCAACATGATCATAATATTTTGCAAGCGCTTTATTGATTTCTTTGTCTTTAAATAAAAAAAATCTGTTTTATTTATTAAATAACACGCGTTTGTATAATTAGAAATTTGTTATTATACAATATAAAAACTTTATTATTTTAGCAAACACGGTGTATTTGGCCAATTGAAAGTGAAACACATGTTGGGAACATGAGTGACTCCAAATCATACGTTAATTTTTCTTGTCAACGGTGTCTTCAGCCATTGAAGCTAGACGAATCATTGAATAATCTCGGCGAGCACACGATTGCTGATCTCACACTTCAGATACGTAGAAACAATGAAGCGGATTTGGATTTGCAATCGGCAAGTTTGGAGCACTATGTACCACCTTTTAGAATGTCTGAATCAGGTAAATTATAATTTAATTTCTTTATAACGACAAGAATTTTTACGTTACTCATAAGTTTTTTATACAAATGTAGTGACAAACAAAGTTGTGGATCATCTGATGATAAGGAGTTTCTTTACTGTGTGGATACTTGTAATACTAGTGTAAAATATTTAAGTATTATAATATTGAAATTACCTGCAGATATATAATATTGTCTAAATTTTAAAGTAATTTTATTAGCTATAAGATTACTTACTTGAAATAAAGTGTTGGCAAATATCTATTGTCTTTGTTTATTAGTTTTATTATTAGTTTTCTTGTATCTACTTAGATTGCAACTGAGAAATATATATGCAATAAATATCTGTACAATTACTAATTTATAGTAATTAATTGTATGGTTACTCTAATATGTTATAGTTAGTTCAATGTGTTGTGGATGTTAGCTATTCTAGTATAATATCATGATAATAAAAGTTGTTGATACCCACTAGCTATTCAATATCTTGACTTATGACAATGTTAGGGAAACTACTTACAGGACATTCTAGTATTTTTTCGATAACTTGAACTAATATTTTGCTCTAAAGGAACAATCCAAACATTTAGTGTTATGTAAGTGTACTAGAATGTCAGTAGCTATCTATATATTCATATATAACATAGTTGGGCATACAATATGTATCAGTTACCCAAACTAAAATTGTTTTTATGCATATTAGTTATAGGCCTCATGATTGTCTTTTGTACACTGTTAGTAGATTTTCAATATATTAAAAAATATATATTTATTAACAAATTAAAATTTTAATTAGGATATAGGATTAAATAGGATAATTTTGTTGAATCACGTTAGTCCTTTACTTTTATTATATATTTATGTTATTACACTATAAAAAACTGTACTAAGATGAACTAGTAAGAGTATACTTGAAAAAGTCAACAACTTTACAAGATGTTTGTTATTTTTAGGTAATGGTGCTAATGGATTCATGGTAATTTCTGACGGCTGGGAGACAACTTCATTAGGACATCAGCTGCATGTGAAAGCCACTTTGTTCGATTTACTTTCCAACAACTCAGATGTTGATCATCCGCTGTGCGATGAATGTACAGACACTCTCCTAGAATTAATGGACAATCAGCTAAGGTTAACTGAAGCAGAATGGAAAGATTACAATGATTACTTGCAAAAGCTAGAAGATGATAAGGAAGACTTAAATTTGGAAGGTCTAGAGAAAGAGCTAGAAGATTGGAAACAAGAGCAAAGTAGATTGTTGCACGAGTTATCGGCGTTGCAGAAAGAGGAAAAGGCGATGAAAGAGGAAATTGATGTTCAAGAGAAAGAAATGGAGCGGTTGGAGAAAGAACAAGATGTCTACTGGCGTGAATATACAAAGTACCGTAAAGACCTAATGACAACAGAAGATCAGATGAAGTTTTATGAGTGCCAATTGTCATACACCCAGTCTCAGTTAGAGAAATTAAAGAAAACAAATGTGTTTAAAGCAACATTCCATATATCTGATTCAAGCCAGTTTGGAATTATAAACAATTTTCGATTGGGAAGATTACCCATAGCTCCCGTAGATTGGTCAGAGATAAATGCTGCTTGGGGTCAAACGGTATTACTTCTATCTTCTCTAGCGAGGAAAATTAACTTTTCTTTTCAACGTTACCGTTTAGTTCCATACGGCAATCATTCTTACATAGAAGTTTTAGAGGATCAAAAGGTCCTACCATTGTATGGGTCGGGTGGTTTCCGATTTTTATGGGACACTAAATTTGATGCAGCAATGGTGGCCTTTTTAGATTGCTTGCAACAATTTAAAGAGCAGGTCGAGAAGGGCAACACTGGGTTCTGTTTGCCATATAGAATAGACAAAGGTAAAATTGAGGACACCGCTTCACCACCTCATGCTTATTCAATCAAAATTCAGTTTAACTCTGAGGAGCATTGGACGAAAGCCTTAAAATACATGTTGACCAATCTAAAATGGGCGTTGACGTGGATTTCTTCCCAGTTCAGCGAAGATAAAGTAGAAGATCAATAATTGTAAATGAAAAATATTGTTTCTGTGATACTTAGCCTCATTCAGTTCATTACTAATTATTTTGTTATATATAAAGAAATACTACCAATATTAATGTTAGTTATGCAATTAATTATATAGTTTTAAATTAAATAAATGTTATATGAATCTAGTTTTGTTCATAGTAAATACTCCCATATTTCGTACAATACACAGATCGTTATATAAATATATATTATAAAGTATAAAATAGTGTTAGACTACTTTTGTAAGAATTTCTTAAATACAAGTAAAATCTCTGTTCATCCATTTTTTGTTTTAAACCCACGCCATCTTTTATTACATTGCTACACTACATAAAATTAGTCATGTTTTCTGTAGAAACTATAATATTATGTATATTTATCGATAGATGGAGTTAAATTAAACAATAAGCATTCTCAAGAAAAAGAACACAAAATAGTTATACATTTAAGCTGACATAAAAATTTAAAATGTTACAATTAAAAAGAAATAAAAATTACCATAAAAAGAAGAGGTTAGAATTAAGACAAAAAAAAAGGACTCAGATACGTATTCGAAAATTCGCCAACTACATTATTAAGAAATACTGTTAAGCATTCGTTTAAATAAAGGCCATTTGCGTACTTTTCGTAAACTAGGTGGTAACACGTTCCAAAGCCTGCGGGACAGAAAGAAGTTATCTGTAGACCGGAAACAAAGTTCAAGTGAGTCACCCTAAAATTTAGATTTCAAGTATTCAGGAGTAAATTAATCGAATAAAATAGAAAACACAGTACACAGTGTTATGCAGGATCTTCTATTGTGGAGAGGCAGCCGTTTAAGCTATGAACGAAATAAAGAAATACGGTCGTCCTGAAGGCGATCCAACTTGCTTAGACGTTCATTAGTATGGTGAGTGTAATATAACTGTTCGTAATTCAACAATGGGAAAACCAATGTCATTATATTTGTAGAAATTGGCAAAATGTTTCGAAGACGATACAAATGTCGCAGAGTATTTATTACTTTTTTTTCTTACTTCAGTGAGTAATGGACGCGAATTAAACGAGCAATCCAATAACAGTCCGAGATCCTTAACCGACTTAGTGTAAGGAATTACATCATTATTATAAATACAGGCGGCGGGATACTTACTTCTAAACTAGTAATTTGACGTGACTTGATGTTACTATTGCGTGACACTTATTCGAATTGATTGCAATACCATTTAATGACACCAAGATCATAATTTACATTATCAATTGCCAAGTTGAAGTCAGCAACGTTTAGCCTTGGGATAAATTTGTAAATCATCAGCGTATAGATGGTACGAGCAGTGAATATATAAGATGTAATGAGATTTATGAAAATAAAAAGCAAGAGAGGAAAGGGTATACCGCCTTGTGGAACGCCAGACGACAGTGAACACCAGTCATAAATGGCTAGACCAATGCGAACTGCTGGTCCATGAAGAAGGGAAGGGAACAGTCACGTGCTAACGAAGAGAAATCCTGTTTGGTGATATTAGTTAAAAGGATAGCGTGATTATTTATCAATAACATATACTAATTATAAAGTTTTGTCATTCTTTTAATAGGTATTAATTTTATGTAAAAATATTTTTTCTGGTTAAAAACCATCCTAATTATTCATATTATCATTTATAATAATATCGCAAAATTGTGGTCATGTTGCTGATATGGCGGTAAATTGTCATTAAAGGTTGCCAAGCCACAAATGCTATCTCACGAACTTCTCCACTCGTATAGTTTCGGAATCGAATTGGAGACCTCCGTGTGACAGGACTTGCGGTAAACCATTGCGCCTAGCAAGCAATTAAAAAAATAGAAAAAATAATCTCACACAAGACTCTTTCGTATCGGAAATAATTGTCGATAGAAATATGTATTCTGGTAATACCTAACCCAACAACATCAAACCACTCATAAATGCAATGGGTCATTGAACATATAATAAAGAGTTGGTGCTCAGTAATAAGTAAATAGGTTTTAAACAGTTATATAATTTCTTCATAAATAATTACACCACTTAGTTTTCTTGGCGACCAATCGAACTCACTAATCGGTTGTAACATCGGATAATTGACATTACGGACATAAATTATTACTAAAGTTCTATTAAACCATTAAGTGGGACAATATTGATCCATACTAATTACTTTCAAGACGAAAACTATTCCCCGGTCTCTAGCAGTGTGACTTACGCTGTTATTAAACCTAAAGGGACTCACACCAAATACATTATAACTATTGTGACGTTAACCTTACGTGTATTCAGAATAATATGGTCTAATATTTGTAAACTGATGTACAGTAATAATTCCTTATATGATCCTAATGTATCGTCATAGGGATTAATATATCTCCACGTACAAATACTAAAATAGTTTTAAATAATGCCTTTGGACGTATAGACATAAGTAAGGCTTCCCATTGCATCAAACCACAAGCATCCCTTGGCTGTTGATATTCCGCGCATTGGGACAAAGCGTTTTGCTTCAGCCTTCATAAAAGTGAAGGATTGAAATAATCTTTTGGCTTGAGGCTCGTTAGCTCGTTAAGAGAAAAATGAACAGGTTTCTTCTAGACCAGTGCGATCTACCATCATAGAGTACACATCCATTCATCATTCGTTGGGATCGTGGTTAGGCACTAGTCTATATAATGTAAAAAAATCTTATCTATTAAAGTCCACTTTTGTCTTACCAGTTGAAGCTCCAAGTCTTTTCTTACAAAGAGAGGGTTAAGACCCTAATCTTCCACACTAGCCCTGTTCGAGTTGGCGTCTAAAATACGTTGTTCTGGAAACATTTGTCTTCTAAAGATATTTTCGCCAAGGTCAAGCACAATGGGAATTTAATCCATGGATTTGTCCTAAATAATTTGTTAACAGACAAAATGTTAGCTCGTAATACTGAAATATTACTAATGGAAATCCGAATTTTTAAGACTGTATAAACTTCTAAAGAGTGTATTGTAAAGTGAAATAGAAATAGAAACTACAATCGAAATTTATATAGGTATTTCAAAAGAACTGTACAAAGAATTGTATCTGATTTTACCCAATGACGTAAAATTCATAGTGTCCTTACTTCAGTGATTTCACTAGCACATTTCAAAGAGAAGCACAACAATTTTTGCACTATAAAATACAGAACGGTGGTGATAGTAAAAAAAAACATTTATAATTGTTAGAATTTTATTTTATTGTACATAATAAACTTCAAATTCGGATAATACATTTGTAGAAAGATTAGTCCCATTTTAAACAATGAATTTGCAATGGAAGGTTAATTTATTTTCTATCGGCTTTTAGCTAATAGTTTACCTAGATTTCACTTCATGTTTAGTGATAGTGAGGTTGTAGATGGTTAAGAGTTTTCGCCTAAAATAACAGTTCTTACATTTATAATTGCTGGAACTCCGTAATTATGTTAAGGCGGAGATTGGCAATGAGGGTTGTAGCTGGTAGTCAAGTATATTTATATATTATGGAGGCTTGAAATTTTAGTTTCGGGGTTTCAAGGGGTTCCGTTATTAATCTTAATCTTTTTATTATTTACATCAAATTCTTGGTCTGAATTTAAACAAGTGCACAATTTACGAGTACGTTGACGACATCATGTCGGCTCTTAGAATCTACTGTCATTAAATATACATGTTTCGTTAGATTTCGTTAAAATAATAGCATACCCTTATTGCACAACATCCTAACAATTAATGGGAAATTTTGGAAAAAGAAATCGATTGATCGAAACGATGATAAAGATAAGCAAGTCTCGTTGGGAATCGTCCAAATATGAGAATTTAGGTCAACAACAATATTAACGACAATCGATGTTAATAACACATATATTAATTGCCAAAGGGGACGTTATGGCTAATAACAATGACATTAAAGACAATTTGTTGGTCGTTAGAGTTAACGCTTTCATTTTTTTTTCTCTGCTATCCAAATTTGCAGATGATACATTCTCTATTCAAGCTCAATACTTGTATTTCGATTTACTGTATTTATATGTATTGTATAGATATGTTCGAGCTGTTAAACATCAAGGATATTCCGGGCGAGCACGGTTCACCATCTATGCCTCATATTAATTGGGGTCAAATGTTAACCCGCTGTGGAAAGAAAGTGTTATAACCTAGTCACGCTAGTACTGTATATAGTTGGTAAATGATGAAGGCTTATGAACCTTTATTGAATATATGTCTAACTGCTAATTAAGTGAAAACTTACGGGGGCTCCATAGAGGTTAACTAAGTTTGTATAATTTTATCATTTTTCCTCTTTATACGCGACAATCATATTGTCAATCTATTGCTATAAGAGCATCGGGTCCTTGCAGTCGTTATTATGACAGCTAGAGTATTTTGAGCTGGCTTCATTATCATCGGCAATGTATATTTACTACCACATGAAATTTCGGCCAACTTTAATAGAATAGAATAGTATTTATTGCATACCAAGAAAAAAATTAAATACGCATGAAACAAACAAAATAAAAAGAAAGTAACTGCTACAAATAGAGCGAAGTTAATAAAATACGTTAGCAGTGCAAAAGGCGGTCCTACTGCTGAAAGCAGTCTCCTCCAGGCTACTTTAACAGCTTTGTCTATGAAAAAATGTTGATTTACATACTTACTAATAGATGAACAGTAGCCGATCACCACTTTCCTATATAAAATTAACTCACCCTTGATAAATCGTTGTGAGAAGCGAGATAATGGAAAGATATTTCCTATCTCGCAAATGGTGAGCGATCATTCGTTACAATGCTGCAGATGGCACTAAATCAAGATTTAAATTACTTCTTTAGTACTTGTAATCTGAAGAAAGTGAGATGAATACGCCCCTCCTTGGAGACGAAAGTTCGACTACACTCCAAAAAGAAATCCTAAGATATACGTGTCATATTTTCTTCTAGTTGTACGTAAAGAATTTATTTTATTAGCCGTTTATTTGGTTTCTTTTGAATGTTGTAAATATGTCAGAGACAAATAGTTTCATATTTACAATAATTATAAATCAAAAAGTTAAAGTCACAAGTCATTTAATGAAAACATGTTACCGGTGTAACATTTTTTGACGTCAAACGATTTATAAACAGCAGCCTGCTTCGCCCACCCTTCACCGCTTCCTTCGCGCTTTAGCTGGGAAGAAATGCTAGCGTGGTGTCACACAACAAATTCGCCCACAGTAGCTATATTTAAATATTAATTAAAAGAATTAACGATTTCGAAGAGTATGCCATTAATTTTTAGTGATTCTTGGTGGTCACAGACTTTCATACATGTACCTTTGTCTTCTTCCAATCTGCAGGACATGGTGGAAGGATTTTGGTTAGGCCTATATCCACCAGTTAGGCTGTTGATGATGACAGTAGTATGTCTGTTTGTAAGGTGGTAGTAAGGTTATTGCTGTAAACAGTAATTTCACTACCGCTGCTAAACCCGTATCTATCTATCGCTTATAGTCGTAAAGCCTTGAGCACATTGGGATGTTCTGTTTGGAATTGGGGTAAACATTCTAACTACAGATAAATTGTTTTGGACAGGAGTGAACTGAAAGTATGATAGGTACCCTATAAAAATTATAGCCTCAGTTCCAAATTAACAACAAAAATAAAGATAGTATTTCACAAAAAGTAGTTATATGCGACATAAAGTTTCAACTGTAAATATTTATGCAAAATAAATATTGTATTTTTTTGTTTTTAAGGATAGTCCTGTATATCATGTAACATGTATTATATGTTTTACACGAAATTATGTAATATATACCTTATCCCACAGAATAAAATTTATGCGTTTTCATGAAAGGGAAGAAAAAAGATAATCATAAAATTGGGAGCTACCTTCTTATTGTCGATTAAAAATATGATAATGATTTTGCTTTTACAATATTTCGTAATGAACGTGAATACTTCCGTGAAATCGATTATAAATCTTGTTAGTCACAATCCAATCGATTGGTCAACGGGTCTTCGTTATTCTTTAATCTTAAGTGGAAACGCAGAAACATTCCTACAGACATGTTGCTATGCGTTTTATTAATTATTTACCTGCCATTCATGAATGCGGTAAGAATATTTACCACTAGCCGTCACCGAAATATCTAGTCTATTGATTCAGAGAATAAAAAGTTTCATTGCTATTTGAACAGCACCTTTTTCTTCCTTCTTAGGGGTGAATTTCGATGTGAGCTTTCTTAGTGGATACCTACTTATAATAAATAACACATTCTTCGAACTAGAATTAATTTAGGCTATTTGGTGTTATGTAGACAAATCTGTCAGTGTAAAAGGCAAGGTTTTGAATTTATTAAATATACTATAGATATATTTACAGCATGCGATGTGATAGCATCGAATATTTTGAATAGGATGACTTATGACAAAACTTATTATTAATCGGTTATTATTAATTATGACAATAAATTAGTGTAAATCAGTTTGAATATCTCTAAAAAGCTTTTGATTCAACCAATCATCCACCGTTGAGTACCCTCGGTCAATTAAATGCTGAAATGAATTACAATAAACCCTTAATTCAGGTTAACACACATTTGTTAATGAACATAATAATGAATATTAAAATCTTTTATATTTTTATCTTCCCCCAGATCATGTTTCCGAATATGTGGAGAAATAATACGGGATTCAAATGTTCTAATCAGGTAATTGACAGTTTAATAAAAATTTTAAGAAAGTACATATTAAGTAGCATAATATAAATTAAAAAGTTAAAATTAAATTTCAGTGTTACACTTCTAATTGTTTAGCAACGGTGAGTATCTGCATTGTTCTGATTGTGAAGTAAAAAATTAAAGACGTTATCTTGTCGCTATATTTACATTTATTAACAATTTGCCGACCGCACGCTTTCCGAAGAACTGTTCGGTTTTAACTTTCAATCGCATACAAACCCCTGGCCGAAGTAGTAAACAACGATAGAAAACTAGAAACACGTCCTTGAAAGTCTAAATGGGAAATCAGCCCGATTGGTCGGGCACCGACTGCCTTCAAAATGGAGAGATCTCCACTATCGGTCGGGCACTTATTATTTGCTTAAAAATTAGGAGATCTCCCCGATCCGTCGGCCTGCGCCCTCTTTAACCACCTTATGTATTTTTGAAGAACTCAGATTTATTGGTTCCAAAACATTTCCAGTATAAATTTTGCTCACTATAAATTTAAAAATTAACTATTATTCGATTACTGTCTAGGTCATCGCTCTTTCTTTTCTTCTCAATATTTATAGTCCTCGTTTTTGTTTGTGAAATTAGTAAGGTAATGACCAATTTACGTTTAGAAATGATGAGCTCAGTGAAACTGTGGATGGTGGTAGGCTATTTTATAACTCGCCCAGCTAGCCAGCACGTTCGATTTTAATTCCCGCTAAAAAAGAGTTGCTATATTCCGATATGCGTACATGCGAGACCAAGACTATAATACTAAGCGATCACGTTTGACCATCTACGTCATGGTTGTTACTTAACATTAGGCGAAATAGAGGTTGAGCCTATTGTTATCATAAAAATATCGAGTAAATCTTTATAGGTGTGAAACCATTTTGCCTTAGCTTCAGTTTGCTGTTTCTGTAAATTAAAGTTTGATTATTGCAATATGCATGCTTTATGTTCAATGAATATATGCATTATGCATGATTTCTAGCAGAAGTATGCTAAGATCACCCATCCACAGTTTGATTGTATATCAGACTCTATCACTTTACGCTTCCAAGACCTGATCATTATTGTACAGGATGTTTTTGTGTTAGTAACAGTTTCATTACTTTCGTTTGGCTTATGTCCAGGTGCTATAATATTACTTTTATATCTCCCAGTGCGAAGGAATTGAAAGCTCAGCATCTGTGAGTAACTTGAGTGATTTAAATATTTAATGCTATATTTGTTAGTTGTAAATTAAAGTGCAGTCTGGTTTAACCGCTACGAGCTCATTGTAACTTTGACCTTAGGTGAAATCGAGGTCAAGTGTTAGCCCAGAACCAATAAAAATAATAATGCCTTCGTTATTGACAGAGTTACTTTCCTCCATGAGTAATTAGTCTAGTCTACTTACAAACGGAGTAAATTATTAATAACAAAACATAGATTTGGTAATAACAAGCGGACGAGTGATGGGATCGCCGCTAAAGTAGAGAAAAGATATAACAATATTAGATTTTTTTTTATACAGAAATCAAACAACGGTTTAAGTGGTGCTCGTGATGGTAAGGGATCATCATCAACCATGGACCACTGTCCGTACGCAGGTAGTAATATCGACATCTAGAGTTGTGTAATAAGGAAAAAAGGAGTACATTAATTTGAAAATGTCTGAATCCAACAAGAAAAAGTATTATTTTTGGCAATAACTAGTCATTACTTTGCGTGGTATGAAGTTATTCGTGCACTTAAGTCGTTTGTAGAAGATTGTCGATCACGCTGATTATGTGGATGAAAATTTGCATTCTATCTTGTACCACAATGATGAAATATTAACAATGGGTACTGCAAGTAATCGGATGAAGTCCCCGGTACACAATTTCACAATATTTGCAATTATAGAAAGAGGACATTAGAATTTTTGTTTTGTTTTATTTGCATTATGGAGTTGCACAAAACGCTTGAATCAATAAATTACACGTATCGGTAAATTTTAATTATGTAAATATTATGATATAAATTAATTTATTTATTTAATCAATCATTTCAGTGTAGTGGTTCTCATTGCAAATCGATAGTAAGTGTTTAAATCGTATGTTTAAAGTTAAACTGGTAATAAATATAGCACACCAATATAACCTTACCTAAATGACATAAAGGTCATAAGAAAATTATAAAGGTAAATTTAGAATTAATACAACAAACGTTAATAATAGTTTTATGTAATGTGTAATATTTGCGTAATTATAAGAAAATGTACGTCTAACAAATTAATTTTTAAGCTATCTGTCTGACCATATTTAGTTTATATTTACCGAAGCGTGTTTTTTCTAATAAAAAAAAATCTAAATTCTATTATAGAAATTTGGCTACCAAGCAGCACTCATCATCATCATCATCATCAGCCGGTCAGTCCACTGCTGGACACAGGCGTTCTCCAATGCCTTCCTCCATATGCGGTCCTCTGCTTCCCTCATCCAGCCGCTTCCCGCCGTCCTGACTAAATCGTCAGTCCATCTGATGGGAGACCGCCTTACACTCCTTCGTTCTATGCGCGGCCTCCACTCAAAGACTTTCCTCCTCCATCTCCCATCGGTGACTCGGCAGATGAGGCCGGCCCACTGCCACATCAACTTGTTGACTTTAAGAGCTATATCGACCACTTTTGTTCTCCGTTGAATTTATTCAATTCGGATCTTACCCCTTAGAGAAGTACCGAGCATAGCTCTTTCCATCGCACGCTGGGTGACCTTAAGTCGATGGACCAGCCCAGCGGTCAAAATCCAAGTTTCCGCTCCGTAGGTGATCGCAGGGAGGACGTACTGACTTTAGTCTTCAGACATTGAGGAATTTGCGAGGTGAGGATGTGCCGGAGTTTTCCAAATGCTGCCCAGCCTAATTGAATGCGTCTATCAATCTCTTTATTGAAGTTACCACGGCCAAGTTGTTAGACCTGTCCGAGGTAGACTTAGTCTTTAACTACTTCAATTACTGCATCCTCAATGGTTATTGGGCGGGGGATAATGAGGTCTTTAGGCATTACTTTTGTCTTGTCTAAGTTGATCCGCAGTCCCACGCATCGAGAGGCAGCGTTGAGATCGTTGAACATTCGGTTGAGATCCACCAGCGAATCAACCATTATGACAACATCATCCGCGAACCGAAGGTGTGAAATGTATTCACCATTGACGTTGATGCCTCGCTGTTTTCAGTCTAGCGTTTTAAACACGTCTACCAGCACAGATGTAAACAGTTTCGGAGATATGACATCCCCTGTCTCACCCCTCTCTGCAGCTGGATCGACTTACATTGCTGGCCATGGATGCGAACTGTCATCGTCTTGGCGTCATACAGGCATTTCAGCACCTGGATATAGCGGTGGTGTCTACTTGGCATCGCTATATATTATGCTATATATTAAAGATTCCAGAAAAGATCAAGTCTCGATACAATCGAATGCTTTTTCGTAATCCACAAAGGCCATACTCAACGGCAAATTATAGTACTGTAGGCTTCACGAAACCCAACATATTCCGGAGGCTCGTAGTCATCAAGCCTACGGGAGAGACAATTCGTGAGAACCCTTGAAAATTCCTTATAAATATGGCCCAAAAGTGCGATCGGTCTATAGTTATTTAGCAAGGTTTGGTCACCTTTCTTAAAGAACAGGACAACCACACTTCTGGTCCATACCAATGGTGTGGTTCCGTTGTGTAGAACGGTATTAAACAGGTGCTGTAGTACTTTCAGAACAAGTTCCTCCAGCTTTCAGCAGTTCTGTTGTAATACCATTCTCACCAGGAACTCTACGATTTTTCAGTTGTTCAAGAGCTATTCTAATCTCTCCATGGCTGATGTTGGGGATATCCTCCGTGTAGTGTCGGATTGGTGTAGCTCGGCTATCACTCGTGCGATTAGTAGGTGAGGGTGGAACTGCATGAGCAGCGTAAAGTTTGCTATAAAAGCTCTCCACTTCAGCACAGATCTCTAGCCTCGAAGATACGATAAGACCATCCTCCCACCGGAGCCTCGACAGACGAGATGTTCCAAAAGGTTGTATAATGACTTTTAAGCCTTTGTTACGTTCTATCGCAGCTTCAATGCATATTGTATTAAAGGTGCGATAATTTCGTCTTATCAACCGCCTAATCTTTTTAT
Source organism: Pharmacophagus antenor (assembly GCA_018245475.1). NCBI lineage: Eukaryota > Metazoa > Arthropoda > Insecta > Lepidoptera > Papilionidae > Pharmacophagus > Pharmacophagus antenor. The sequence goes on along the minus strand of DWQX01001498.1, from coordinate 1,476 downwards.
TTAGGGTTGCGTATTCTGTGGAAGCTCTTGCGGACGACGGTATCTCACGTCGTCTCATGAGGGCCAGGGTCACAGCGGTAAGCATAGTTTCAGAAACATTACGCTGCGTCCCAAAATGCTTACTGCCTACCTCGTGGAGTGTTGTCGTTAAGCGCTCCGAAGTCTCGTCCATGTCCCCAGTAGTTTCCAGCAAATTAAATCGGTTTTAAAGTTTTAGTTGAAACTTATTCGAAACAAGCATGATTTGGGGACAAGTTGGACGCAAGGTTCAAGCTTGTAATTGATATTTAAGGTGGCTCCTATTAATCTGTGGTTGCTACCGGTACTGAACGTATTGGCCACCGAGATATCCTTAAATATACGCTTTATATCCGTGATGATGAAATCAATCTCGTTCCTAGTCACTTTACCGGGGCTCTGCCAGGTCCATCTTCGTTGGGGCCTCTTTTTGAAGAACGAGTTCATCAAAATGAGACCCGTTCATGTTTAAGAAGTTTATCAGCATTTGTTCCCTGTGATTTCTTGACCCCACACCATACCGTACGATTACCGATTCATCTCCTTCTTGTACTCCTACTTTGGCATTGAAATCCCCAAAAACAAGCGTGAAGTGGGTTTTGGTGGTGACAAGCAGCACTGTTTGAAGTCAAAAATTTAAAGACAGCATTCCCTCCTCATCGCTTCCTATACGTCTTTGTTAAGAGAAGAAACGGCATAACAAATTCCTTTACAGCAACGCTATCGCTGTCTCTGTTTATCAATATGCAATGATATATTATTTGAACATTAGGAGCCATGCAATAAAACTAAAGTTTTTCAGGACAAAAAAAAACTATGTTATATTTTCAAATTGAATAATATTTTATTTTCATAAATTCAATTCTATTTAAAATTTTTCCTTCATCACTATTTGCAGGTTAAAGGCGATTTATCCTTTTCCATGGTTTGTCTTTTTTTTAATTATTTGACAACGCTCATGTCTATTACCTAAAAGCTAATTATATCTTACAATGCAGTTGTTATGAATTAGTTATTATTAAAGCGATAACAAAAAGTATATATTATGTTAACGAATTCTTAATGTATATATATTTTTTGTGCATTTCAATATTTTTAATATTTTTACAGTTTTATAGTTTATTTTTATAATAACTTGCATGTCTAAAAATATACTAAGTATTTGGTGTTGCAAATTTATTAAAACCTCTTTAACTATAATTAAAGCAAGTAAATGATTGAAACAAAAATATTTTATCTGTACATTTTTAACTGACGCAAGATTTCCCAATTGAAAACGAATATAATATTTTTATTATGACCACACACTCAAAGTTTTTTGATGATGAAAGTAGTGATAGTTTAACTTCTTTCATTGCGAGTGTGTTTCTGTCTAAATACAATATACACTGCCGGCCAAAAGTTTAAGACCACCTTGAAAAAATTACAATATTGAATAAAACTCCAAAAGTTAGTGCT
>DWQX01001497.1:0-27560 GCA_018245475.1 Pharmacophagus antenor | reverse complement strand
GTGTGTGTGTGTGTGTGTGTGTGTGTGTGTGCGCGCGTGTGTGTGTGTGTATGCGCGCGCGCGTGTGTGTGTAGTTGAGTATTTATCAACTTAGACTTTTTTTTCTCCTTAAGAAAAATTAATCTCGTAAAACTCTATTATTAGTTAATGTGTGTATCTGTGTAAAATTGTGTTTTTGTCTCCAATATTAAAATTTCAAAACAATTGTACCAACTTTTATCAATTTAATTTTTAATGGGTAACTCGATCTGAATTCACTAATATAACTTAAAAATATCTGTTTTAGTTTTTCTTTAATATGTAGTAGTATTTTTTTTATTCATTGTAATATTTATCCTATTCACAAAATTGTTTGAATTTAATTATAACAACAAGACTTATGTATTTAACCACGATAATTTCTGGATGTAGGAATCATTAAATATATATTTTTCCCAGGTTGAAATAACTCCCCGTTCCAGTTGTTTGCTACAAAAGGTAAATTAGAAAATTATGTCAGCGTTTTTAAACAATAATCATATAATTACCATAACATAACGTTATCCGTTATTGCTATTCATAATAAGACATCCGATGAGCGTAAATTCACATGACTGTTACTAGGTGATACTCGTATTAATTAAGTGCATTAGTGATCAAGTTCAATACGGTGACGCAAGATACATTTGCCGAAACCTTGAATAATGATCAGAATTGTCCACTGTTAGATTTTAATGGGGAATAGAATATCAGCAATGAATACAGACGATTGCATCATATTTATTGTGGACATTTGCATGGCCTAGTATTTCCATAACGTTCTTTTTTTATTACACTCCATCAATGGGAGGCCATTACAACGATATTAGACATTTAATCGGTTGTAGTTGTAAGATACGAATCAAGGGTCATAATTTCGATATCAACGTTCGGCTATTATATTCTCCTAGACAATCTCACAGAAGAAGCATATACTTTAAAAGAATATTAGCAGAAGTTTTCGTACCATGTTTTTTATCGGCCATGGGCTAACTAACACTTCTATTTCAGGCCGTGTTCAGTGACATTAAGACCGGAGATAAAGAAGAGTGCTCGCTCAGAACACTCTGGTTCTCACAATAGCTAACCAAGCGGGTCCGAAAAACTCGTCTCTCCATCATTCTATCACACATTTGTCCGATAACAAGACAAGCTGTAAAACATTGCGATACGAAGACAACCGAATTACGCCATCTAAAAACAAATTAATAACGCCAACAGCCACAAGCAGCCAGATCCTGCCACCACTATCCACGCTGCGTCCCGCCCTCGTCGTGTTTCCCATACTTAATGCCGTGCTACTGGCCCCCACGTACAAGCGCCCCATGCAACACACCAGCGCAATGCTTTCACAATCCGCCGTGTCGACCGCCGAGGAGGAAGCGGTCACCGATACCCTTAGAGTATCGATGTCCTCACGTACGTAAATGTACTATAAATTATGTTGGTACAGCTTTAAATTTGGTATTTCTGCACTACAAATAGAGCCTTGAAACTGAATTTGTGCATTACATGTTAGTGTTTTTTAGCTAACTTTAATCTTAAACAAAATTGTATTATCGACGGCAAAGAACAACTGCTTGTGCTCTATTCACCCCGAAACGTCCAAAGTGCGTCTAGTAGGACAGTAATATCACTTAGTACAGAGCAGTTTCAACCGAAATTCAACAGCATGAAATGTTCCTTGCACTTGTCTTTTGAACCAATCTCGCTAATTTTACTTTACACGAATCGTTTTAATGGAAAACGGTGTGGTTTGTTATATTCATAATGCGTGTGGTTGTTTATATAAATGTGTTCGTTAAAAATACTTAAGTAAATTAAACTATTTCTTCCAGGGTGTACAGTGCGTTGACGCTGCTAAAAAAACTGTTTGTCCCAATCCAACATGTCCAGGGGTAATAATTAAATAATTAAGTTATGAATTTTATTTCTTTATGTTGATGCTAATCATGTTGGAATTTATTTTAGAAAAACGAAACAATGAAAAAGGAAATCGAGAAAAGATTCGGGGCCAAAAAATAAATTGTTATAGAATGTTTATAATAATGTCAGAATCTAAAGGTCAAAGTCCTCATTGTTCATGTTCTTGTGGAGAGGTAAATGTTTTAGCAACTTAATAAAATATCAAATAAGTACTGTAGAAATTAACTTTTCAACATGTAAATATTTTTAAGCAGGTGAAACAACGAGTATGAAATATGTTAAATATATTTTTTAAATAGGACACAGAAAAATAATTTTTGTCTGCAAAAGTATAGATTACATCAAATTTCCTTAGGAACAAAAAGCGTAAATTAATTCACGCAATAATTATATGCAAGTAACTTATTACAATATCAACAAAGCTAAATACTGTAAGACGGCAGGAAGATATATGTTAACGAAAATTTAAATAAAAACTTGTATTTTATTTTTCAGAACACTAAAAATGCAAGCGATAAGTTTATCTATTATCTTAACGGTAAAAAGAAAATAGTCAGTACTTTCGATTAATTTTGATTTTTTGATATATTTATAGTATTGTAACATTTTCAACGTATTTTATAGAAAAAGAAACCGATTAAATGCGAGTGTTCTTCGCCGGCATGCTCAAGTTGCTTCGTCTCGAAGCCAAAGGTCAGATGTTAATGTATCTATGAATTTCATTGTCATTTAGTTAGCTGCTCTATTCATTCCAGTCTAAAATAATTTAAAGAATTAGCTATAAGAGAGTCTCAACGTTTCAACGCATGCAAACTTTAATAATCGAATATCAATAATTTAGTTTTAGTCTAAATTTACATACACTTATTTCCATCAAACAAATTTTTGGCCCTTTGTCATTTTATCTTTACCTGTATAGGTAAATTTAAAAATAAATACATCGTCTATAACTGAAGCGATCGAAATTTGGAAGGCGAAATAACAAATATAGAATCTCACTGGTATCATGCGGGAATTTATCATACTCTACTTTTATCTATAATGTGTATTTTTATTTACATTTCAGAACCCGATACCACCAATGAAATCGGAGTGATAAAATAAAAAATAAAAATTGAAATTGTGTTTAGCGACATGTCAAAAGGCAAAAAAAAATCTAAATTCCTAGTATTGATATTATTCAATTAAAATTTTAATGTAAAAAAATTACAAGAAATAAATATAAAAATTTTATAAATTATTGTTCTATATCTGAATAATAAGTGTTGAAAAAATTATGACCCTTTTTCAGCACGTTACGTGTATAGTCAATAATAAAGTTTGATAATATGTTTTATATTTACATGGAGAAAAAAAGACAAAAAAATTAAAGAAGAAAAAGAAATTAAAGGTTTAGGTTTGGTGAGTTATGTTAATGACAAAAACAAATTGTCATTAAAATAGTCTATATTTGAAAAATACTAATCAAAACCATATAGCCGCAACTTGAAAAAAAAATACGATCTCAACTTATAGGTGTTAATAACATAAGTCAGAAATCTATTCTACTTTTAAATTACTGTTCTTATTAACTAGCGTTTTGAAGACAAACCATGTAATAAATTTCCAAGTAACTAAAATAGTAGATTTAACGAAATGATTATTAACGTACAAAATCGAAAATATATTTAATAAAAACACGATATAGATTGTGTCTATTCGTCCCTTGATACAATAAAGCGATCCTTGCATGGCTTGCGAGGCGGCTTCTCTTGTTTGAGTTGATCTACAACAGTGCAGGGTCTTGTGCCTTGAGCAACGTGGCAATAATCGCTGCAGTACATGAACGGGGCGATGTTAGTCTGATAAGGATTAGGCGGGAACGGTGCCAAAAAGAATTCTTCTCCGTGAGTCCAAGACGCGAGCGAGGTCAGTGCGAAGGGTACCTTGTATCGTTTCTTCGTCTCTGATTCAAATACTCTAGTGGAAAAAATATTTAGTATTAAACAAAATATTCAAATAAACACTTTGACAATTAGCATGAACAACCTACACATTATAAAAAAATAGGATAATCTCTAATCAATCATATCATTTATATAATACATTCTCGAAAGCACCAGCCGTATTTTTTGTTTGTTTAATTATTTTAGCACAATATTTATTTTGATGTATTAACCGAAATATATTTGTTGTATGTCCACAATCGTATTCCTAAGCTGGAGCGTGAATCTTCTAACTGCTTATAACAAACTTAAATCGATTCATAAATCTTTAAAAATGTAAATATATAAATATTCATAAATCAACATTCATTAATGTAAATGTTATCATACCCTTTCACATTATTGACAGGGTTATGGCAGGACGCGACCTCTTTGTATTCCTTCTTCACATGTATTCTGTCGTAAATGTTTCTGTGAACTTTAGCTTGCAGGGGCATCCACACTTCTTTGTGCTTAGGACCAAATCCTCGAACCTTTTAAGAGAATTATTATTTTTTTAAAACCTATCCAATTTTTAAAGCTATAAGTATTACATATATATGTAGGGAGCTATTATGAAGTAATTCTTCTGTATCTAGCCGACCTATCAAAGTATTTAGTAATACAACTAATATCACAGAAAGAGACCGTGTAACGCGAATGTTCCAAATTCGATTCTCGAACCGTATCGGTAGTAGAGGATGGTGGTAAGGATTACTCGCCTGGATAGCTACCACCCTCAATGTCTTTTGCCTTCATAACAGCATTATGTTCCGGCTTTTATCTGCATGGGAGCCAGAATTCAGGGCGAAAACGCTTCCTCATCTACGTCCTCTCATTATCACTTAACATCACTTTTAAAAAATATCAACCCCTGAAAAATACTAATGAGAAAGCAAATAAAAATTCAAATTCAAAAATGTCCACAATTTGAATGAAGCAATAACGTGGTTGTCAAAATGCTAGCTGAGTAGGCGATTAGTTCAACAAGTATGATTTATCATCGCATACAGCAATAAACACCAGGGATTGTGCTCAGGCACTAAGCTAACTCTCTATTACATGAAAGAAATCATTTAACATAATCTCAATTTAATGTAATTCTGAAATTCTCTAAAAAAAACATGAATGATCTCTGAAAAACCAATTTTATTACAACGTCAGACCATTTCCAAAGTTCATAAAATCGTAAAGGCGTAGGCGAACATGGACTATCCCCCCAATTACCTACTAAAAATAGCTATTAAGATATTTACTTTCGGAGTGCTTGATTCCGAGTAATAACTTATTTGATCTTTAGCGCCTATGTTGTATTGCTCGTCCACCGTAAATGGTCTATGGCACGCTCGGTAACTTGTTAAGTACGGATCGAGCAGTCGACGGAATCCGCCAGCTGATTCCGGTATGATAGGCGCTTCGTTTCTGCCAGATGCTACGATCTATAAATATACAGTAACATGGCTTGAATTTTATTAAAGAATATTAAATTAGGTGATCATACCTTTTTTTAAAAGAAGAATAATTATCATAAATTTAATGAAATTCAAGAATTATTATTAAAAATTCATAAACAATGCTCACATCAAAAATATATTCAGGATCAGGAGGTCTGACAATGAATTCTGGTGGAGCGAGCGGCGACCTCGAAACGCCTCTGTAGGTGTCCTTCATCTCGGAAATCATTATTGGCTGCACGATGTCCTTACCTTGCAACTGAAAATTATATATTGTTAGCAAGCTACAAATAGTATGAAAAGACCATGTAGTCTTCCTTATTACAATTGATTCGAATAACATGGAATTATGAAATGGAATGCTTCTCTAATAATTGTTTTAATTTGTGGCTACGTTGCTTTGGACTATTTTATGATGTTCAAATACAGAAGACTCGAAATAGAAGTTAGATCTTAAATAGATCTTAGCCCATCTAGATAATATATCGAGGTATGCAGATTTATAAATAATTTTTTTTAGTACGTAGTACGTAGTAGTAGTAGGAGCGTGACTGCGGGGCACACCCGAATTCTTTAATACTCATCCACATAAAAATAATAAGTGATGTGATTTTTCTATTATTTTATCGTGGTCGTGTCTGCACTTTGTATTGCTAGTGATTTATTAATTTTAGTGTACTATATTGCTTAATTGGGGTACGCCGGGCTTTCGGGGTGTATGAGAGTACCGCTACTGTTTTCAATGTAATATTACGGATCTTGACAAAATCCAAACCTGCACTTTTATCCATGTCTCAGGGTTATATTATGAATAAGATAAAAAATTGTAACGTACTTTTTTTTCAACACCAGTCATGTATATAACTCTTCTGCAATTGCTACCAACGTCCGCTCTTTCCATTGCTTTATTAGGGTTAGGCTTAACGCAGTATTCACCGGTGGTCGTTCTATAGGACTCTTTCTCAACCACCATGTCTCGACCGGTGAGGCGCTCTGGGAGAGGGTCTTTGATTTTCTAAAAATAAAGTTACGTTATTTTTAGAATAGAACACGAATGGTACGAAACAGACAATAACTTCGCATCACAAATTCTAATTTTCCTATTAATCAAAATAGAAGGTAACATGTTTTCGAATCTATGTAAAATATCATTATGAATGAAATAACTTAATGCGCGTTGATTCTAGAGCTATTAACAAATAAGAATTATACTTACACAGTCAAAAGTATGCGGGACATCTGGTATATGACGGTGGGCAATACTTGTTCCCGATCGAGTCTCATTATTGGATAATCTTAATGGAATATTGTATTGAACATTCCCCCAAGTGTTTATATTAGGTATTAACAACTCGTTCAAAACTAGCGGCTTGCACGGCTTGGTTTGCGCCATTGTAAAAATTTTAATGGAGCTACAATAAATTGCAGTGTTAAAAATTATTTTAATTTGACACTACTATGACACTAATTGTTCCTGTGATAGTATCTTTTTTAAATTATCTTTGACTTGCACGTTAGAGTTTTCATTCTATTTAATACATTATTTTTATACCCAAATATTTTTGAGCCCACGGTAATATTCAATTTTAAGTTAATAAACAGTATTATACTAATTCTTCATTATCGTATAGATAAAGTTGTAGGATTGAAGTAACATTATTCGCCAAAAAACAGAATTAAAGTTTTATTGTTATGTATCTTATATAAATCAAATGATCTTACTCCCTTCCTTCCTATGATCGTACTCCCTTCGTTAAATATAAAATGTCATTAATTGTTTAAAGAGAACGCTGTTTGACTTTTGATATTATACAGTTTATAATATTAATTTATGATTAAGACAATAGCATTTGAAATAAATGTTTAATGAATATTATCCAATAAAAATCAAATATTATATGACATTTAGAAACAGAAAATTTAATAAATCGCGTTTAACATTTTTATAATACTTCTTTTTCGTTTTCTGAATGCCGGGTTCGAATCGACGTCGTGACAGTACTCGGCGTGGTGCCACGGCTGCAAGAACACCGGTAGCAGCGCTTCGTTCTCGGACAGCCAATCGATGACGTAATCGGTGATCGCCTCCACGTGCAGTGACGTCGCGAAAATTGAACGCATTTCTAATTTCGTAGTTTCCTTACAAGACTGTAAGAAGAAATTTAAAAATACAATCATCAATCATCAATAAAAAAAGAAATAAATGTAAAACCTAAGAGGTACCTTCTTCAACGGTTATGAGCTAAGAGTTGACTTCGATCTCTACTTGACCTAAAGTTAAATGATAATGAGAAAGTAGATGGTGAATACTTCTGTCTCTCACATGTATGGCTTCCGGAACATAGCAATGCGGTAGATTGACATCGAGGTGTTACCCAGCTAGGCGGATTCGAAAAATCCTACCACCAACTAGACTCTACTACACATTTGGTCCGGTGATCTAACCTAGAACCTCCGCGTTACAAGGCTTTCATTAAATCAATGCCCCACGAAGATAGTCATATTATAAACAGAATATCGTAATATCACTGAAACTTATTCTACCGCTAAGTAGAAGGGTGCTTTAGCTAATTTAATTACTAATAACATGTCTGCAAGCGACGATGCAGACATTGAAACCAATATTGATTACTGGTGTATTAAACTTGTGTACTAAAAAACTAAACACTGTAAATACTAAAAATACATTGTTCATACACTTGGTTCTCTTAGCATCTGCAATCCAATAAACCACATATCATTACATATCTCTCTGATCATAACATTTACAACTTATGTGTAATGTTTGGATTTTTTTATCTTTATGAATCATATCTTTATATTAAATAATATTTTTAATCTGTTAAAATTGTTAAAAAAATTTTTGAATAAAAATATTACCGTCATACTGAGTCTTTCGCCAACTGCGTATAAAGTCTCCTTAAATGTCTCTCCTTTACGTTGACCCTAGAAATATCTTTGCTTAATAAATGCAGTATTATATGAAACAGAATTTATTGGATAATCACACTATATCTACCGTACGAGGTGTTATTCTAAGAACATTTAAGCATTTGGAAAACTAATTACTAACAACGACTCTTAAATATAATTGAATGTAAATTGATATTACGGTTAGTAAAAGTTTTTCTACGACGGCATTGGATATCGAAGTAGTAGTCTGCTGAGTATGAAGAATTGTAATGAATTTACTATATTAAGGTTTTTCCATTAACATGTTTACAGATCTAAGACAGTTTCATCTCATACCAAAATGAAATGTATAGAAATAATCATTTGCTTTTCATAAATTCATTAATAAAGGCTATTTATAATTCTTCTCACATATTATAATAATAAAATAACTATTTATTTAATTTACTTTAGGCAACAATTCCTTGACCATAGCCAACAGTTCGTCGCTTTTGTCGTGATACATAAAATAAGCCCATGGTGAACGGAAGAATGCAAAGAGATTGTCCAGTTTTTTGGCCTGAAATAACAAATTGTTATAGTATATACAACAGTGATGAACTAGTGTTCCGAAAATTTTTCATAAGTAATTACTTAAAACACAGGTTTCCAACCTTTTATAGACTACTACCCCTATCACATAAAAAAAATATAATATATTTAATTACATTTAGTATTTAATTTTATACTAAATTAATAATTAAGGGGGTCCTGACCGCCGCCTTGACTGTCCTAGGACCCCCCATTTTCCTATAGAACGACTACCGCCTCCCCAAAAGCGCCCACTAGAAGACAGTACCGTGCTCTTTAGGAACATATAATTTAAAGGTACAAAAGGTCTAACGATGTGTAAGCGTAGCTGAGATTGAACTTAGATTGATGTAAGTATTTTAAGTAACTGTCATCTAACACAAATAGGATAAATATACTTTTTTTTTTATCGCATTTTTATTTTAAATATTCTTGAAATTCATCCTATTGCTTACAGTGTATCGAAGTAGAACATTATTTAGCACCACAGTTGAACGACCGTAAATATTCACAAAGTTCTCCAACGACTGCTTTTCAGGAGTTAGACAAGTGATGCCATCTACAATCGAATCCTTGTTAAAATGTAGTTTAAAATATCCATCTTTAAACGTCTCAATCACTTCTCCCTGAAAACAAGGACATATTATTAACTCATTGAACGACAGTTTTTATGCGAAGATTCTTCTATTACTCTTCAATAATACTTCATGTATTGAAATTACTGTCCACATTTTAAATTACATAAACTAAGGCCAAGAATAAACTATATATTTACATTAAAATGATTTTATTTATTAAAGTCTAAATCGTTATTTTTAATGTTTTTGACTTTTTTTAATTTTTAGTTTAATTACCTACTAAATATATTTTATTATAGCGTATATTTTAGTTTGTCATAAACTATTACTTATTCTAATATTATTGTCTTTAATTTTAATTTTAGAAAAAGTCTTATAATCATTCGATAACATGATCAAGTCTAGTTATAATTAAAAAATATATCATCAAAATCTGTTTAGGCATTAGGAGGTTAAAATTACTACCTGCTACAAATGTAACAAGAACTATAGTTTTACAGTGATGTAAAACTGTTGTAACATTGGAACGATTATTTGAATCAAGTAAATATTAGCCTGTACCGAAATATGAACATATTACGTTGTAGTGTAGGGATTGAATATAATAACACGGGGTCTTCTTTCCGGGCGAACGCACTTCCAAATACTGTAGGCCACCTGGCAACACGCAGTACATGATTAAAGGTTGCCTTAGATCTGGTAATATTTTAAAGTTGTTTTCGAACTCAACCCTTTAATGGAAATACAAAAGTTTGAGCTACATTATTTCGTCTGCTAACATAATTTAAACAACTACATACATATTTAGTCACATTGATATTGGAATTTAGTTGTTTCTTTTTACGACGTTTAAAATTTATATTATATATTTTTATTTGTGTATTTCAATAAAACAATTATTAGTGTTTTTCATTAAGTGTTTTCTATATCTTGAAAACTTTCAAATCATGCAAACCACCGGAAGTGGGGAACCGCCAGGGTATTAAATAGCTTATATTAAAAAACGTAAATAATATTTTTTAAATACTAACGCAGATTCTGCCGTTGATTCTTTAGAACTGTTTGAATCCGACTCTATGATTGAAGCTTTCAACTGTTCCGACGTAGAAGTCCCTGGGCAGCTTGTGTTATCTTTACTTCCGAGCATTGGGTCCAATTGATTTCGTATTTGATTTCCCAACTAAAAAAACGTAAATATTATATTTACTTCACTTTTGTAAATGTTGTTTAACAAAGAATCAGCCAACGTAAATGAGTAGACACATTTTTAACCCCTAACTCAATAAGAGGTGTCTTGAATATTACACTACTAGTATATTCAAACGGCTTAACTATTGTCATTCAGTTTTCGCTTGTTTTCAAAACGTTAATCCATTGACAATACTTTATTACAGCGGCTGGACTATAAACTTATTTAAAATAACTTATATATAGTAAAATACTGTACTTTGTGTGTACGTTGCAATATTGTGAATTCCTTTCTTGTCTAACTTGTGTCTGTCAAGGGATCTTTTTTACTCTGTATTCTATAAGGGTACTTACGTCAATAGAGCGTTATACTATAAGGGTACATGCCCTGTCATCCCTTAATGTATAACGAAATATAATAATATCACTTTCTTATTTTACATAATAAAGGAAGAGAGGATTTTAAAAATTTCTCTATTTTACCTTTGTGCCAACTTCATATGAGTCGTAATGCATCTGTTGTTTGTCATTTGCGTAATAACTACTGTTGTATCTCGTTGCTGGGCCGGCTGCATAGATCGCATGATCCCTTGTTCTGAATTCGTGGTCTATTAGAATTCCCTCGTTATATGCTATACCACTTTTATTTATAGCTGGAAAGTTTTAATCGAAATGTCTTTAAATTGCACAGTCTGGGTTTACTACTGACTCTACTCGTATACGGGACATACACAAGCAGATTAATCTATTGACCTATCCCTTTCACTTACCCACGAAAGCAGCCTCGTCCACTCCTTGTTTACCGTAATAGAACAACGCTGAACACTGCAACTGCACCATCTTGAATTGCGACATAATGTTTACAGCCGTCACCATGTTATCAAAGTCACAGCACCAAGATTGGAAATAGTATGATCTGTATATTTTAATTTTTAAATTCTCCATCATGTTGTTTACGGTTTCATCAACCTATGGCCGTAATAATGAATTAACATCAAAGAGAGAAGAAAAACAAAACAGAAAACAGACATTTAAATAAGATAGACATCTGATGCTGTAATACTGAGGTAAGTTTAGATACAGATTTTAATTAATAATAGTAATATCAGGTGTTAAGTAGGTTGTAGTTATCCTCTTACATCAAACTCGAAGCGGTACTAAGTAGAACATTTTTATCCTTATCCCCGTTCACTTTAGGAAGAGGCTTAACAAATACTTTTAACTTAAAATTGTATTAACTTTTGCAGTTAGATGACCTTTGATTTATTTAAAGAAATCTATTACAAGTAGTTTAAAAAAGAAAAACAAAACCAACATAAACATTAGCAAATACTGAAACTCTTGGCTCTCGGGCATCCTCTAGTGGAAAAGGTTCAATGAACACAATGTTTTTGTTAATGGCGCCCATCTGTAACAGGGTCGATACACAGCAGTACGCGTGTATTGTTGCACCATAAACAAGAATACAATCTGCAACAAACATACATAAATGATTACAAGGCGCAAAAAATGTGGTATTACAAAACAAATAAGTCATAGCAGCAAGAAAGACAATAAAGCAACAGTAACAAATAATATCAATACATACAAGAATCGAAACATAGCAGCTTATTTTTGATGTATTTTAGCGCTTTGTTGGCATCAGAAAGATTGTTAATAATAAATACATTCGCAGGTAGATTCGTGCCAGCATACGTTTCATTCTCAACTTTAGGTACGTCCAAACGTGTATATGGTACTTGACCACATCTGAAAAATAATTGACAAAGTCGTCGAGAGAAGTATTAATGAAGAAATACACGCTTATTTGGTCGATAATAATAGATTTATATGAAACAATATTTTGTTGTATTTTCGCGAATCAACACGAATATACGAGAAGGTAGTTCACATGATGTTAAGCGATACACCTGCCCTTAATAATGAGGTAATTAATAGCAGTGGCGTACTTAGAGGCAAGCTCAAATACTTCAATACACAGTAAATATAACAAAATCATGTCATCTTTATAACCATTACAGCTTCATTGTCATCGCAGAATGTTGTACCAATTATCATGTACATTAGTTCATATGATTGGTATTGGTATGGCAGTAACGCCACCGCTATTTACTGTTTACTTATTACTGTATTGCTCTCATTTTATAACGTCATTTTAAGTAATAAGATGTAAGAAGCCTCGTTACCCCAGTAATGTCGCCCTAAGTTTGAACTTTACTGCTTGACAGCAGACAAGCTTGGCAGTGTTAGTTACTTAGGCGGTCATCGAGATAGTCAAATAACTACCACTAGCAAATTTTGCAGTTAGTCACAAAGGTTAACGTAATATCGATTATGGTCTTACGACTCTCACAACGTCCCCCATAATGTCTTTCTTATTGTCCCCATGACATTAAACAGAAATTTATAAACTAAGATAAAAATTTTAATTTTTTACGTTTGTTTAGTAGTTTGAAACCAAATATAATAATAACTAAAGGAAATTTGCGTATCTAAATCACATATTTCGTATGTGGTTACTAACTTAATCTTCTCTTCTCTTTTTAATATAGCATCCATATAATTGGGATGTTGATATTGTTTACCAAACAGTAAAAACAATAAATCGTAATGATATTTATTTCCATTCGTCAATGAAACGTACTTTCCTCGCCTAAAATAGAGAACAAAATTTTTCTTATGTTGAATGTCTGTACGTTAAACGTTTTATAGAAATTCTCTTTTTTATCGGTTATGGGCTAACATTTGGCCTCGATATCACCTGATGATAAGTAACAATGACGCCGTAGATGGTGAAGCATATACGCCCAGAATCTCAACATAATCTCAACGTATGGCTGCCCACATGTATGACTACCGGAATGCAAGTGACAGCAATGGTGTTATGGCGGCATATTGACATTGAGGATGGTAGCTAACCAGTTGGGTTTAAAAAACCCTACCACCATTTAGACTCCACTACTCCTGTGGCCCGGGAATCGAACTCGGAACCACGTTACGAGGTAAGCTGCTAACCCACTGAGCCACGGTAGCCGTTCGCTTGTTTAGTCCTATCTGTGATTGTCTATACAAGCGAAAATAAAAACAGTAATATCTAATTTTTAAGCATTGTCTGTCTGTTCGTCTATCTGTGTCTCTATGCAGCTGTATCACAGAAGGAATACGTGCAAGATACATACAAGACGACCTAATTACCCTGATTAACATTAAATACAATAATTTATTTATATCGGGAAAATCTTTTAATCGCTGCGCTCAAGCTACTCATATAATATTACCGCGTGATATGAACTTCAATTAGCTTTTTTGTACAACACACATATTTTTGTGAATTTTATATACTGCTACGAATATTTGTATAAAATTTTGTGCCAAAAAAGGGGAAAATTAAAGCAGAGAAATGACTACCATCGACACTATATCTTACAATATACTTCTTTCCGTTCGTCTAGTTAAGAAGTATAAACTTACCTGTCAATTTGACTCATAGTACCCTGTATTACATTAACGTAATACGTGTAAGGTATACTTTTTAGGTATTTGTCGGTGTTTGTTCGACATTTGAGAAACATGCTTTCGACGAACGCCTTCGAATGTCTCACGTAAGGCAATCCATTAGGCGATATCAACGTCACGTTAGTGAAAGTCAAATAAGTACAACAATCACTGAAATAAAAACAAAATAAGTAAACTTTTTCAAAATGTAGCCAATGTATTAAGTCTATATGTTTTAAGTTATAAACATGTACTATTTGCTTATAACAAATATTTGAAAATCTATTTTAAGCCTCAATTAAGGCCATATTGGTTTAACACTGTACATGACTCCCAAAATTTTAAATAGTTTAAATTAAAAAATCCTTCAAAATGACCTAAAATAGAGATTACAATGTAAAAACATGATAATTAGTTAAATAAAATCAGTTATTATACATCTGATTATTATAATAACCCAAAATTTAGACGTAATCCGTAATAACAATGTTGTCATACAACAATAGTATTATAATGATTAGATTAAGAACCCACCTAAATAACAAGGCATTTAGAAATGCCATCGTAGTCCTTGACGCTCCAACTATAACAATTCTAATATCAACATTCGTTCTTGGAAGAGTTGTGAATTTCTTACTTATAAACCATGTACTAAATGCTTCTCTGTAAAGAAAATGTATAAGTTTTATATTTATATTAATAAATTATACAAAGATTAAACATTTTGAAGTTTTTTGATGTAAAGTTATTCTTTTAGACTTAAAATTTGTTTTCATTTTAGTTGTGGAAAGAGTTGAGCATGCATCACTCATAGTTAATTCAGATATTCGCTACATGAAAAATGCTTTCTAATATAACTCTGACATTTCTTGATGTCTTTTAAGAGTGGATATTCCTTATATATAATTTTTTAACATATAATTCATTCAGTGACTCTTTTAGGAATGCATGTGTGTGCGTACCTAAGAACAGGTTTTTGAATACAAGGAAATAAAACTGGCCTGTGGACAAATGGCAATATGGTTAAGTATTTGACGTACAAGCTATGTGAAATTACATTGATCTTCTTTATTTCCGGTACTAGAGCGCAATCCACTTCAGATTTCCTCGGTATAAGTGGAATCATAACAACTGCTAATGTATTGGCTTTGTGCGCTACCTAAAACAAATTTGTAACAAATTGAAAATAAACCATTGTTTATCATGATCTCATTATCAAACCATAACATCATTATATTGACTGTAGAACGTGTAGTTTTCAAAGCCAATACAGACTAGATATTTAGGAATATAACTTCTTTCTTTAAGCGTTGAACTTCCACTTCACTTTTGATTTTTTTTATTAACTGTGCCTCTTAATGAAGTGGTATAACCTTTCTTAGTTTATATTTCAAAGTTGGACGCATAAATTGTAAAAATAAAAAACATTCGTAATGTACGAAGAACTCACCCATTTGTTTCTGTACGCCGTCAACCAAACCAATGTGGTACATTCGGAAAATCTCATCATTTCGCGTGCGAAGAATCTAAAGTGCACTTCAAAGACCGGGAAAATTAAGACTGTTTTCAAAGCACTAAATCCAGAGAAGATACCATGAGATAGATAATGGTATTTCTGGAGATGATACGAATCTAGATTGTATTTAGTCTGTATGAAATCTATTTGCTCCGCGCGCCTACAATAGAAAGCGCATTTATTTGAATGTTACGTAGGCTAAAGACAAAGATTTAAATTAGATGATAAAATGAAAAAAATGTTTTATAACGCACGAGGTAAACGTGCAACATTTATATATTATTTAACTAACCATCAGACGAAATACTACATTATCTTTTTAATACATGAAATGAGTCCAAAGTTACCGACATAGCCTTTTAAATATTCAAACTATACACTGCGGTTTCATTTATCACACGAGTAACCATCGCTGGAGTAGACGTCTCTTAAAGTCGAGACAGGAATAAGAAAAATAAACAAAACACTCCATATCCAGATGGAGCGACAATCGGTCAGGTGGATGCTTAATAGCCAGTTAAAGATCGGGTTAAACGATGTTTCCTAGAAGAGCCTTACGTCTAGCAGTGGATTGACGCAGGCTGAATATGTTGCATAAAATCAAGAAAACGTATAAACAAAACAACATTATAAATAAATAAAAACCTAACAGAGTTTGTCATAATTCTTTTGATAACGGTTAAGGGCTGACACTTGACCTCAATTTCACCTAATGTTAAATGACAATTAGGCTGTTGATGATGAAGCGTTTGCCCAGAACACTTCTGGCTCTCACATGTATGACTAGCGAAACACAGCAATGCTGTTAATGCGGCAGATTGACATTGAGGATGGTAGCTAGCCAGGTGGGTTCTAAAAACCCTACGACCAACCAGGCACCAGTACTCCTGTGGCCCGGTATTCGAACCGGGGACCTCGTTACAAGACAAGCTTGTAAACGATCCGCCCTGCAGGCAGTCAAAAAAAATTCAGACGTCAGTTAAACCCATATCGGTTTAGTTAATCCCCAAAATTCGACGAAGCTTTCACTAAAAAATACTCTACAGTAAAGACTGTAATGTAAAATTACCATAATTAGTTAAATATTGAACAATTATGATATATATAATATTACAATAACAAAAAATTTAGATGAAATCCGTAAAATAACGTTGTTATACGATATAATTACA
This sequence comes from Pharmacophagus antenor, assembly GCA_018245475.1. Taxonomy (NCBI): domain Eukaryota; kingdom Metazoa; phylum Arthropoda; class Insecta; order Lepidoptera; family Papilionidae; genus Pharmacophagus; species Pharmacophagus antenor. The sequence goes on along the minus strand of DWQX01001497.1, from coordinate 10,766 downwards.
GTTATGAATAACAAAAAATATACCTGAACAACAAGATAATTAGAAGTACCATTGTAGTCATGAATGTTGAAACTATAACAATTCTAATATCAATATTCGTTCTTGGAAGAGTTATGAACTTCTTACTTACAAGGCGGCCAAATTTATTGACGTGTCAATAACAAATAATTGTCGGAAACCAACACCTCACTTTATGCATAAAACAGTACGGAAACTCCTCATACTTACTCCAAAATGCCCAACCCGACTATTGACGAGCCGCTTATAAGTACGAACATTCTTTCGTCCCTCTTATATATTGTGCTCTCAACGGTCCACATCGTCTCCTTAACATCCAGAGAGCTTAGAAGTTGGGCAATCAATGGTATGTCTATTAATTCTGCTTTACGAACGCGCAGTTTGCTAATCAATTAAATATCATAGCGTTACAACATTATTTATAAATTATTACATAAATAAACATCAAAACACAAATAGCGGCTACTCACCCTAAAACAGAACTCTTATGCGCAATGTAGAGCGCGTATTTACTGCAAGCGTTAGTTCTTGTCGGTACAAACTGCAAGAAATAAAAATAAAATAATAAAAAAATTATTTACGTTAAATATGTAAATAATTGAATTTTTAGTGTTAAAAGAATATTTCCTATTTTTTACTTTCCCATTTTTCTACCGTAAAGACTACATAACAAAAGCTACATAGAAAGTTAGTCGTAATCTGTTCTAATATTTTGAGATTTGCTGTATCCATTGTAACGGACGTTTACCGCCCAATAAATGTTGTAAATGGTCATATACAGCATTTTTTCCACACAAAATAATTAATAACTTGTTATGGAAATAAAATCACGGAAGCTCACACAAAAATATTGAAGAAGCTGAAAACTTCTTTCTGTACACGGTATACGTATAATGCAGTAGTCGTAATTTTTCATAACCTCAAAAGAAGCTTCAAGAAAGTCGAACGCTTGTCTGAAAACACAAATACAGTGGAACCTCGCATAACGAGTAATTCGCACAACTAGCAAAAAAAAAATTATAAAATAACAATTCGCTTAACAAGCGACTCTTCGCATAACGCGACGTGGATAGAAGAATCCCCGATAGAACTTTCTGTGCTTTTGCTATTTCAGCCTGCGTTAAGAATCCTGCACTATCATCTTCATGTCGATAGAATAACACATTTTTCCTGTGTTTAGACTTAATTTGTACTTTTTTATACTGTTGGTATTACGCTTTAACATTTTTTTTAGTTTTTCGGCATTGATCATCTTATTGTATGCCGGAACGAATTATGCTCGTTATGCGAGGTTCGACTGTAAATCGATACAAAGTAATGAGCTTTTATGAATTTAAATCATGGCAACATTAGAATTAGTGGTAATATTGAAGAATTAAACATCAGGACAAGTCACAAAGAAAGTATTAAGTAATATTTTACCGGATAAAAACTAATTTTGTGAGCGGACACAAGTGGCCGTTCTCGGTGTCACATACTTGTAATATGAGAAGACCGCAGTGTAAATATGCTTATATTCGTATGGTTTTTTATCAGCGCCTTTTATAAAATTTCTTTTTTTAATCTGTTAGGATTTAATAATTCTTTTAATCTTTAACTTAGGTGACTTGGTCGTACATGCTGAAGCGTGTGCGCTCAAAGTACGTCTGGCTCTCACATATGTGGCTGCTGGAACACAGCATCGCTGTTAAAACGGCAGATTGCGGTGGGAGTGGTAGTTAACTAGGCTGATCCATAAAACTTTACTACCAATCAAACTAACACGTGGACCGGGGGGAATCAAACCTGAGACCTCCGTGCTACAAGGGAAGCGGTTATCCAGCATGTATCATAGGCGTTTCTCCTTACCACTATAATGATACGTCACTGTGGTATTTTAATTCTTTAGTTATATTATTTCGTATTTACCGAGGATCAACGTCATCACTAAGACCAAACAGTTCGATTATAAACGCATTAGGTTCGCCTGAATATTTCATTTTATTAAGTTCTTCTTCCTTTAATGATTTAATTAATGACGATCTCTCTAAAATACATCGACAATAATATTATAAATTAATTAAATATTTATTAAATGTAAATATTTATCTACAAACATAGTTATACTTTTTAATTTCGTTTCCAGTTCTATTATTCTTGATTGTCTTTCTTTTTGCAGTGGTTTTGGACTGGAAAGATAGATTTGTGTAATATATAATTGTACAATGTTATCTACAGTTTATTTTTCATACTTTTCACAATACAAAATACTGTTAATCGTCCATAAGGAGAAAATAATTAATACATAGTTTATGATGTTGGTTATTTATTTATATATAATATACGTAAGTGAAAATTATATAACATAAACCTTTTTCATAAACTAGTCAAACTAATTATTGCTTTTTTTAGCAGCAAAATATATATCTCTAAAAGAAATAAAATTATTCTTATGATAGGAGAATAAATTTTATAATTGTTTTATGTGTGATTTCTGATAAAACTACTATCTGTTTTTCAATATATTTGTTTTTAGAATCACAGATAATTATATAAAATTAAAAAAAATTGCTTATTTATGCGACATTGAAAGTTTTGTAGTTCGTTTAAGTCAGGAGTTAACAAATGGAGTACTTAACTTACTCATAATCGATTGATATAACTCGTGGGAATTTTAGAAGTTCGGTGTCGATATTAACAATATCATAGTCAAATGGATCTTCATCAAGAAGATTAGCCACAGATACATTTGAAATGAGAGATAAAGTGGGCGAAGTCTCGTAAAACTTAGCACTATAATCATCGGAGACGTCCTTTTTGAAATATACATGATCGAAACTGTCCTCGATCATAGATGTGCGCCTGAAGATAACTTTACTTGGTGTTTTCGCTGATCCAAGCTCTGGTATATTTTCATTGGACAGATTCTGAAACATATTCATTCATGGATTATAACATGAATCTTAATATGATACAAATGAAAAATCTTAACACATTCACTTTTAACTGCCTCCACGGCACATTGGTTTACCGCTTGCCTGAATTACGCGAAGGTCCCGAGTGCGATTCCCAGTCGTAGGGTTTTGTGAACCCTACCACCATCAATGTTAATCTGCTGCCATCCACCTTTACCGTGTTCAGACAGTCATACATGTGAAAGTCAAAAATTTGATGGCCAATTAAATAAAGTACACATTTCAGTAAGATTTCTGACAATGCTGCAATTAAGCTTTTCGCTCGTGACATCAGTTATTTTACGACAATTAAATTGTGGAACCTTCGAGGGTTATACCTATACCTGATATTGTAAACCATACCCTAACCTGTTCGGTTATTAAAGTTTCGCTATAGGCTACCGAATAGCGATTCAAACGTAATAATCAGATCGACGTTACAGTGACTGATGATGTGATTGATTTTCTTCGTAAACGAATTAATTACATATACGAATTAAAGTTACACCTACATCCTCAACAATATTTTGTTTCGCTTTCAACGCACGATCAAAGGGACCCCTCCTACCATACAATATCGGTTCTCTGTAAATAAAAGAAAATTGCCTGATCTATGTAATCTACGAACCTTGACTAATTTAATGTGCCTGATTCAACTTGTGATAAAAATTTGAATACGTAATACTTACCCAAATGTTTTAAGCAATATGTTGCTTCGCTTGTTGAGTTCTTTTTCTAACGGCGTAGCTTTTCGTAGGCCGTAATATGGATGTAATTCGTAAATACTTTGCAAGTTTTCGTAATTAATGTCTGAATTTAAACACATTACACCAACAACATGGTCTTGGTTCTGTTAATGAAGGAATCCACTGATGGTAAATATAAAAATTTATATGTATCCACAAGAATGAATAATGAATAAAAAGCACACCTGTTTCCTATTTAAGTTGATCATGCAGACTTTAGAGATTAAAAGTAGTCTACACTCTAATCCAGAATACGCCAACTAAATAATGTTAATAATGGAGACTGTCTTACGTAAGTACTTACGTCAGCTACAATAATTTTACGTTTCATGTCTGGATGGCGACCAATAATTTCACTGATATAAAAATCTCCATACATTTCTGTTAACCGTGGACATTTTTTGTTTATTAACGCAACAATGTCGTCGTTGTCTTCTTCCCTTAAGTTATTCAATTACATTAAAATAATTGCTAGGAATTGAAATATTTATTTTCATATATTTTTAAGAATACCGGCGAAGTTAATTTTGTATTTTATACGCTATAGGTCAGGGAAGCCCTTCTTTAGTATAAACATTGCTGTCAATCGCCTACGACCAGTGGACTTATTGAAAATCTCATCAAATTTTAAATCAAAAATTGCTTTGGCGTGTACGTGTGTACGCACTTGCTAACTTTTGTCTTAATAAATATAAAATATACTTAAAAAGATCTTACTAACACAGCTCTACGGATTTTAAGCTTTGGACAATAATCTTGACGTGTTGCATTGTACAAGAAACTACATTTAGCCGCCGAGGCGTTATCTTGATCACGAACATCTTTTTTAGCCCAATGTCTGTACACGTTGCGTTTATTGGACACCAAGTATCTTAATACGCAATCTAAAATTGTAATAATGTTATAATATGATATTTAATTTATAATGACTCAATAACATGTTATAATATTATAATTATTACACTTTCATTTTTGTCTACAATAATTGTAAGATATAATTTAATTTATTTATTAATGATTAAATTTTGCCGCTTGCAGACTTAAAGATAGGAACCCATGCCAGTTAAAGTATTTGTGCAAAGATGTACTCGCGTCTAGGGAATGTTGTTACTTGTTTAATTACAGTGCTTATATAATTTATAATTTCAAGACGAAGACTTGCAAAATCATGATTCTTATTGAACAACGATGATATTATTATGCATAGGGTGTCACATCCATTACACACTGAAAATTATGCTAATCTCGAAGCGTTGCCGTATAAAAACTAATGCTCTTTAGCTTTCCACATGATGTGGATTGTAATTTTCTTTAGTAAATTACTTAATTACGCTATTATAACTGTTGTTGTTGTTAGCTGTTTCTAAAATAAATATTTTGGTGAAAACTATCATTAAAACTTTTTAAATTATTTTGTCCATTTTTAAATCACATAAAAGCAATACAATACCTTCTGGACATCCTTGTGGCACCATGAGAAGAATATTGTATATGAAGACATCTTCATTGAAGACTGAAATTATTGCCTCTTCCAGAAAATACTCTACTACCTCATCAACACAACACATGAAGTGGATGAACAGCGTATTTCTGGCCAAATAGTATTTCCTAAAATGTTTACATTGTTTTAATATAGTGTTAAAAATGCTGAATATATATTTTTTAAAAGTGGCAATATAAATATATCAACATTTAATATAATAACTCACTGAAACATATTCCTAATCCAGTTTTCCCAATCACATTGGTTCACACCGGGTACATTCGGATGATCTGCCAGCGCCAAAAATCCTGTCACATCCTTGTTTTGATCAATCATACATATTGACAAAGTACTTAATTCACTGAAATATTCCAGGCCCCGCATTATTATTAATAAATGCAATCGTTACTTTTTGGCATAAATTATTATAAATAGAATTCAAATATGCATCAGCAAATTTTTAAGATGCTATTCATTATTTTTACCGTGTATTTTAGAACGCGCCGCGCCGGATGGTAAATAGCACCACAAATTTTTAAGATAGTTTTCAGAAAAATATACTTGTTTAAATGTTACTTTCGAATGTTAAGTTTTATTACTCAGAAGTCCGAAAAATACGGTATGTCATATGTTGAATAACTTTAAAATGAACTACGAGTACGTCATAATTGAAATAAACTCTTGTCTTTAACCCATTGACTGCCACACAAATTTAGCACGCTTTATCCTGGGTGCCGGTTTACTTTAAAGAAAACATGAAGTTTAATTTAAAGTATAGTTCAAGTGTAATTTTAAGAACACAACCCTCCTCAACAACACTGATATTTCAAGAAAAGTTCTAAGATTTCAAATCGGTTATTGTTATCGATTTGGTGTAGAATTTCAATTTTTAAGTATAAATAATCACTCACATCAAACTGCCAACATCTACTTCGCCGAATAATTTTTCAGTATAGGATTTGTTTAAAATATACTCAATATCTGCTTTATCGCCGTCGACTGCTCTTCTAAACCTTCTACCAGTAGGCCCAACATCAAAATTAAAAAATATCGACATATTTCATATAATTACCCTCAATAAATTATTGACCTAGATTTCACTATGGTCATGATTTGAAGTTGTATACACAGAAAAAAATGGTAACTAAGAAATGTTACAATAAAACACGAATGACCAAATTATTAATATTATATTACAATAATCATAATATACAAATTACAGATAGACTATTGGTACTAAAATTACAGATAGATATAAAATTCAGAATACTGTTTAGAAATTAAGTACGCACCAACAGACCACATCTGCCTCGCGGTTTTTTTGTATTATCGAGTTTGCGCCAACGAAACGCTCTTTACATTTTTAATGAAAACCCTAATAAAATCAATAAGCGAATTTATACTTTTTTAAAAACCTATTGAAGTTTCGACACACCTATACTTTTCAAAGTTTAAATTCACAATTTTCCTCTTTAATAATTAATATTTGTAGCAAAATTATTTATTTCGTAGAAATATTTACAATACAAATCAATCTAAAGTAAAAGAGAAAATCGACAAACAAATAAAAACTAGACAAGATACACGAAATTCCACTAAAATAAAAAAAAGGATTTCAAACAAGCTACCGCAATCGTCACAGCTATAAAATAATCTTAATGAAAACTATAACATGTATAAACTATATCTAATTATAGTCCAAACCACTAAACATTATCAAGTAATCCAACATCAGGTGAGACGTAGTAGTCAGTAACTCGCATTTTGATCTAAAATGACATTTTACTGTTTGTACTTCTATAATGAGAAAATATTACTGCGTGCCTATTTTACATGTTCATAATTATATATGCTCAGAAAGTTTTAGATAATGTCATGTTTATTATTTGTTAGATATAAAAAAAACCTAAATTCTAAATTATCTTCATTAGTAAACAATGCCACAAATGATTCATTGCTTCGTATCGCGCTGTTTACTTTCTATTAAGAAATTGATAATTTTTTGTAAATTAGCATCGACTACTGATTTCCTCGTCAAAGATTATTTCATTGATTACGGATGATACGAGATAATCATGCACGTCTCACTGAATGCTGCTAGTGATATAAGTGCAGAATATTATGAATTTTAAATTGTTCTTAGCAAGTTTAACCTATCAGGCACCGCACATTACATATATTGTAATTATATCGGTTTCATTCCTTTTTACATGAGTCTAGGGTTTTTATGATTTATAATGTTAATTACTATAACTACTATACTACGACAAGTGCACTAAAGCGAAGTCGGGTGCCTATAAACCAAGTTCAAATACAGTACTACATAATAAAAATTTAAACGTGATATTTTATTAACTATCTATCTTCATCTCCATATCATGATACCAATATTAGCTCAGATAATTGTTTCAGCTAGGCACAGCTTTTGGATTTGTATGATCACAACGCCCTCACAAGAGCATAGTAACTGCATTTGACAATCTAAAAAGTACACTAGCTATATAGCTTTGGACGACTATACTACGTAATGATATGACTTAATAAAATCTAATTATTTACCACTATCTTAAATGTGATTAAATATAAATAATTAATTTTACCTAATATGTCGCTTTTTATTTATAACATCATTTTAGGTAATCGCTCATAGCTGTCATAGCGTACTTTTCAGTTTGTGTAAATTGTAGATAGGATAGATGATTATAACAAAATGAATATCATTGACACAGTATAAGGGCAAAAAGTTATAAAAAAGACTAACGATAAATAATAATTTTATTGAAACGATCTCTGTAGTTGGCCTGCAAACAATGATTCGCCTAGGAGGATATTTTAAGCCGTTTCCTTATACCAACTGTCGATGAACAAAGCACGCCAATAATGTCAAAAATTGTTAATTCAAACAAGGGATAACAATCATTATAATCAAACTTTAGAACATTTGAAGACATTCAAAAATAAATGTATTAAAAGCAACCAAGCATACAAATATAGTGCATATAATATTTAAATATCTTAAGTTATATTATAATCAACAAATGTACAATACATCAGTCATGTCAGCTCAATGCGCTCGAGTTGTGTTGTTGTCTAGAGTACAAGGTAGATATATATATGTAGTCAAAGAACTGTTGAGTACACACCCCGAACATATTGGCTGTATGTTTCAGACCTAATATTTATGAACGCTTGAGTCGAGTTACCCTCTCGTTTCACTGTAACCTCTGAGCGCAAGGAGTTGATATCACTGTGTTTATGGAATATAGGTTCAGCAGTACCTGCTTTGAAAACCTTTTAATATTGAATTAAATTAACGGTGGTAAGTTTTTTACTCGAACTAAATTCGAAACAGATCGACTGATGTTATTGGGTGTGGTTTTTAAAGGCATCGATGTTGCAGTGTTCTGCCTCTGCAGATTTACTTTGTTAGCGCTCAAAGGCGTGCGCGGTGTGGCGAAACCGTCGTTGTTCAACTTCAAAGCGGATCTCGTTAGTTTGTTGGGGGTACACATGACGGTATTTTTAGGTGTCAGATTATTACTAATGTATTGTGTTGAATGAATGTTCTCCTTTCCAAATTTCAAAGGCGTCGCTGACGTTTTCACTCGTGAAGTTTTTTTTGGGGTTTCTATTTGAGCCTTTCTCTCAGACGCTGGCTCGCTCACAACGATATTAGGAAAATTCGCCTCTTGTACTCTTGTAGCCAATGAGCTGCGACTGATCTGCTTCTCATTTATCCTATCCTGCAATAGCCCAAATTAGGATACATACAAACATAAAGCAGACCAAGATTACATGTTTTGTATATAAAATATAAAACCACTATGAAAAATTAGCAGTGTTTAGTTTATTTATAATAGCTACCAAATAGTCTTGATCTAATTTTTATTTGTATAGAAAACTTACATATTTTTAAAAAAACCTATTCAATTCGGAGAAGCTATTAAATAAACAGCACTGCTATGTTCCAAATGTCATATGAGAGATAATATATTCTGAATGAGCTCTTTTTACCATCTTCGAACTCATTGTCACTTAACACTTTGCTGAGCAATTGGGGACATTTCCCCATTTTGATTTTCAACAACGCGTTTCTAGTTGTCTGTCATTGTTAACTACCTCGGCCGGGGAATTGTTTGCGGTTGAAAATTAAAACCGTAGTTCTCTGTAGGGTGTGCAGTCGGCAAAGAAATCTGGGTAAAGAGTCAACCTATTGTAGATTGAAAAAAATATAAGTACTTTTTATTTATTAACCCTTTACTGCTGGAAGGCGCCGCTGCGGCGCGAGTCCAATTCATGCCCCAGTTCTTAACATATTACGTTATGATTTATGTTATATTTAGTTAGTACCATGTGGTAGAAAAGCGGTATTAGTTTTGATAAGCTGTTGACATTTTTTGTTATGAAGTGGTGAATGACAGATTTTAACGAAGATAAGGTAAAATCAATAAAAGTTGTCGACCGCAAAGAGTTAACCTTACCTTGAAATCCGTGTAAGTAGTAAGTAATGTGGACTCCATAAGTGGATCTCTATGTGTCGGATCTTTCTCGTCGTCTTGAGAGCGGGTAGTGGAGTGCATCATGTTAGTAGAATGTCGACCGGTACTGCGACGCCCGTGAGACTGTGAAGGAACAAAGGTATCCTTACTTATACTTTAACCGCATGATAAACACAGCCGACTCAAAAAAAATATGATAAATGAAACAATGGCAATATGTGACATTCTCATTGTTTCACTTATTTTGAAGTAATGTGATACATAGTAATTTTAATAAAAGTTACATTAAATCACTAAAACCTAAAATTAGATTGAAAATTAAAAGCACATATAAAGGGAATTAAATACTTGAAGCAATTTAATATTTTGGAAGGCCTGTTACTAAATGATTATCATTGCATTGTAATTGTACACAAAGTAATTTAAAAAAACCACACTAATCGACGTGTAAGAAAGGAAACTTCACATCACATTAGCACAGTAATTTATTTTGCTAAAACTCTGAATTGTAATAAAACGGTGGATATGTTACACAGTGAAACACAGAAATCTGGAGAATATTGACTTTCACTAGTGGATGTCAACATTCACATAGTTGCTTGGTGTATGTCAGAAATATTTGCTAAATACCCTTATTTCTGACTTACACCAATAAATGTTGGCATTCACCATGCACTAATAATGAATGTTGAACATGTTGGAGATATATATTTTCTTCTCTGTAATTCAATCGCTTTAAAACGTCACAAAAGTGACGTAACTTTTTCAAACATTAAGAATACGTTGCTCGCGTTATCAAAGCTTACATAAGACTGTCAAAGCTGATTGACTTCGAGCGAAAAGATGGATTTCGCGGGAGAGATCCAGTAGATTGTTTTTTGACTCTTCTGTTTTGGACCTCCACCAGAGCATATCTGTGATTATCGTCACACACCAGAGAGGGTTCGAATGTACAATATAATGAAAAATTCTTAGAAATCAGATAACTACACTGCCGTCCAAAAGTTTGGGACCACCTTGAAAAAATTACAATTTTGAATAAAACTCCAAAAGTTAGTGCTCTACAAATTATTTATTTACCTTATTA
>DWQX01001496.1:0-27573 GCA_018245475.1 Pharmacophagus antenor | reverse complement strand
TATATATATATATATACACATTCGAATTCCCTATTACGCTCATTATTTATTTTGAATAGTTATTTTGAACCTTGCATGAAAACCAATTTGAGGACAAATTTCAAACCGGCGTCGTCTGTTCGACTAGGGTAAATCAATTTGTCTGTGTCGTGATCGACGCTAGGAAATATTCGCTGTCTGAAGACACATGCGGCGCAATAAGATTTTTTAATCTACGTCCTTTGTCCGTAAGACCTATTTGGTCTGATTGTAATTTTATTGTTTAAAGGATAAAGAAAGTACAAGGAAACGGTTAACATTGGTAACTATCCAAATTGATCACCGTTGATCGTGGACCGCCACAAGATAATAAAAGCAGCTACGTTACCAACCTTAAAGTATTCAATAGTAATCTATTTTCTAAGACTTAATTCCAAAGTCGTTTCGATTAGGTAATACTACTGACGACAACTAATTATAGAGTCGTAAAATGTCTCGCGGGGTTGCCGCTTATAAAAAGGTTATACCGCCGAAAAAGAAATGGGGTTAATTATGATTATATATATTAATGTTCCTGTGTAAAGAACATTAGCTATTGTATTTATTGAGCTAACAAAAACGTGAATTAACTAAAGGTACTTTTTACTTGTGCTTTAAAATAAAGATGAACATTCAATGATTTATGAATTTTAGAATAAATTTTCTTTTTGTAATAATTGTCGTTGTACGTTGTATGTATATATGACATACATGAATATACGTAAGTATATGTATATGATAGACATTTCGTAGTTAACAAGCCATGGCCTCATTCCTTTTATATTACTTTGAATTTGATATACCTTAAAAGCCACTATTAAATCATAGATCAGCTCTTACTCTTGTCAAGTTTAGTGTTCTAACTAATTAACAGAACTGAATAAAATATATAACAACTTTACAATTAAGACCCATTATAAAGTTAATATTTTCATACAACATTTTTATCGTTCCTTTTCTCTCCTTACTGTAAGGATTACGGAACAGTGAGCGTGGATTACAATTAAAGTTTCACCGAGCCGTAATACACTTGTAACGTCCGTGAAATTGCAGACGGAAATTTCACAGCGCTGAGCTCAGGACTGTCTGAATTTTTCAAGGAAAATTTGTAATTTTTTTTTATTTTTAATATGTTGTGTTTTGTTTAACACCAACAAAGGAATTACCCGATGTTTATCTAAAAAATTAATTTCAAATTCCTGACTGAATTATAGATCAGCCAGCAATCTAAGCCACTGCTCTCAAAGTCCTAAACTTTGTGTAATGTGTTCATTTTAAAAAGAGTTTTTCGAAATTCCACACCTAAAGGAGAGAAGAGTGGACTTAAATTTCCATAGAACTTTTTTAATCTCTGAGTCGATAGCCTCTAAATTAGGTATTAGGAAGGAAGTCTAATCTTAATATTAAATTAAATAATCTTAATATAAAATAAAAAATGATGGCTAGTATAATATGAAAAATCTAGTGCTCATTATTTTTAATACAAAATAGCATATCTTGGATCCTTGCAAACCTATACAATAACACGATAAGAGAAAATATATCACACAGTATGCAGTATCATGTAACTAATCTTCAACGGGTTAGTTGAAGATGTGATAGAGACGCGATATATCATGCAAGCGGAGTTGCACGCATAAACTGACTTATATTAAAGCGAAATGCATTATGTATGTGTGATCGAATTTTTCCGCATCAATTGACATTAATAATTGGCAGCACGAGGGGAATGTTCAACAGCCTGGGCATGCGGTTTTCCTTCAATTATTATTCGTAACCTTTCTCTACCAATCCATATGTAACTAAATAAATTTCGAACAATATTTGTTCATTTAATTTCTTAACTAAGTCTTTTCTGAAATATTTATTCGTATGACAATTTTTTAAAATATTGAAAACGTACGGGTTATTTTTATCCATCCGTTATTAAACAAACCTGTTTCTAAATGCAATTCTCTGATCTTTTTATTAAATAATATTAACAAACTTACATATAACCTTTACAACAAAAGAACAGATTAATGACTATGGCCTGGCAAGAGGCAGTACGAGATAGGCAACGCGGGCGTCCTTTGTGTCCGAGATCAAGACTCAGTTTAGGTCGCTGCGCCAGATAAGTTAGTTTTAGTGTAAATAAATGGGTACTATAACAGCTTAAATTACATTACTAAATGTTTATTAATTATTTAAAAAACGTTAAAACCATGTGCATTTATGGCATATGGATATCATTTTCTATATTTTTAAACTCCTGCGATATTCACTCTAAGAGTCGTTAAAAACAATAAAAAAATAATGTCTGCAGACGTCAGCTTGCCAGACGGACGTAACATATCGTGCGCCATTTTGCAACAACAATGGCGTCATTTCTCATTTGTCAAACAAAGGTGCGAAAAGCGCGGGAAAATGAGTAATAGGCGAAATGATACAATTTTTCGAAACAATGAATAAATATTATTCTTACGTGATTTCAATAGATTTTCATGCCATATTGTCGTAATACTTATTACTCAAGGAAAGAAACGTTCTCAATTCGCTCCCTTTTTTTGCTCGTACTTATGTAATGAAATACAACTTTATAGAAAGGCGAAATTAGCGACTATAAAGTATAAAGTAATAGTGAAAGATAAATATTATTATAAGCTATATAATTAATCGCTAGACCGAAACTCTTAAGGCAACTAGCTAAACCAACGAATAAAACAGTTTTTTTAGGAGTGTATTCGGTTTTGATTTATTATAACTAGTAACCAATATGAGGAAGCTAATTACTGTAATAAAACTCTTTGAAACATAATTATATTCCAAGTCTAACAATATGAATGTTTATAAATATAAATATCTGAGATATTTAACACAGTACTATGATCCCAACATAGATTGCAGTACCTGTAGTATAGGTTATCAGAGGCCGATATACATAAATATACAGATAATCTACCAGACGCAGAACAAACACAAATGTTCATCATATAAATGGTTGGCCTGAACAGGAATCGAACTCGCGAACCCTGGTGTAAGAGGCAGGGTTACTAGATTTAAATACTTATAATTCAATCAAGCGAAATACAGCTTCAATCAGTTCAAATTAAATGAAAACATTGCAAATCTCGATCACAGAAAATTAATTGCTTTCTTTAATATCGAACGAGAAATTGTTTTCATTATAAACTGAACTTTGATTCCTTTTATAACTTGCCTTTATATTAATGCTACCTACTTGCAATTTATGCTATAAAGATAAAAGCACAGAGATATTTGTTATAAAGATAATTAATATATTTGTTTCTATTTAAATTTGTAAGGAACAATTATTTGTTGCCTTCAAATTTGAATACAGTCTATACAAATAAAATATAAACTCACATAAAAGAGCAACCAAACACGAATTGCCGTAGAGGCCACAGATCTATATTATAGCAGACCGAAATATTTTACCTTCAAAGGAAATAATGACGATGGTAGCGCGAATATCTAGAGACCTACATATTTTTTATTGGAGAAATGCTTCTAAAGATTCTCTTTCATTTAGATACGATAACATACGATACATAAGTTTGTAATTTTTTTTTCTAAACAATTTATTATTAGGTTTGATAACCATGTTCAAAATGTTGACCAACTTTTATTTATAGGTATATGTGTTTTATATTTTAGTTTAATCAAATACTTTTCATAGATGATACTCTACTACAAAGTGTGTATGATCAAAAAAGACATTTGCAAAATTTTATAAAAAAAAGCATTTTACAATAAACATAAAACTAAACTTGAACTTTATGAAAAAGGATTATTACGTAAAATACTTTTAATAATCATTTGATTATCTAAACAGTTCTTTTTACTTCAGTTTACAACGCTACTTCTACGAAGTTCTATTGAGAGGAACTGACTTTTTTTGTACATGTGCTCACAATACTTATAAAATATCTGATAGATTTCCTTTTCGAAAAGAGCCAGTCATTGCTAAACATTAATAATAAGCATTAACAATCCATACTATATGATTTGCACAATTTTACGTTGCACAAAATTTTTAGAATTTATTGACAGGTTCACTACTTCGATACTTTTGAAAGTATTTAATATTTTATGAAGACCAGTAGAGGGCACGGCAAGTTTACTTCTATTACACTACTTATTAGGTGTCTGGAGGTCATTGCTTTTTTTTTTAATTAACTATTTTATTATTTACATGTAACAAGTTTTTGAAGAAATATTGAGAATTTCAATATTAAACCAATTTTACGAATTTACGATGATCATAGTTATTTGATAAAGTTATTTATCCAGGATCGTGCCTAGCGGGCGGGGCAGTGATATGAATACCAACATGAACAAAACACTGACATGCCTCCGCATATATTAAGTCATAACAGGTGTTCTGTTAATTTTTTAATAATTGAAGTTATCTTTATATTTTTATTTTAGAAATCCCCTCTTTATTTTTTAACAAAACAATTATTTAGTAAGAAAAGTGTCTGATTATTCTAAATGTATTATTATTTACTCGAAAACAATTATGTTCAATCAGATAACTGTAATCGTATTGAAATAATTAATTATTTAGTAAGAATAAATATTTATAAAGAATTATCGGTTATGGGCTAACAATTAAACCGTGTTCACCCAGAATATTTCTGGCTCTCATATGTATGACTGCCTATGAAATCCTGTATGTATCATATGTATGAAATCCTGTTATGGCGGCAGGTTGTCATTAAGAATGGTGGCTAACTTAATAATTATGAGACACAAACCGTTACAGGCAATTTCAAATCTTTGTCTTCAAATTTGGCCAATAAAATTTGTTGAATCATAAATATTTAAGCAGTCTTCACAGCTGTTGGAAAATTAATAATTCTCCAAACTGTCTTTTAGTTCTTTTAGTATTCTAATAAAGTTTTTTTTTTAATAAAGTTATACTAATTTGTGATGTGGTGAAAGTTTATAATTTTGTAACAGTTCGCGTTGTTGGCGTCCTTCGACACAAAAAGAATTACCGAAAGAAAATTCACATTTTTTATTCAATTGTATTAACAAGAATTTAAAATTTCTATAAGGCATTTCTAGAGTATATTTTTGAGCAGTTTATATCTACGGTTATGAAATATATTTTATCTACCGCTTACTTTAAAATAATTATTTTCAAGCAGTCTTCAAATTTTTTAATTTTCTTAAGTTTTAAAGTCAAACTCTCAATATCTTAGTTAAACTGGAAATCGCAATCATTAATTCAGTTAAATCTTACTCAACACCACCTTTCAACGCCTACAAGAGCGCAATCGTCACTTGAGACACATTGATGTAGAGATTAACCATTAGGAAAGTCAGTTACTTAACAATCTTCTATATTTAAATTTTGTACTGTTACTATATCGGATCGTTTGTTAATACTGCAGGTGCAAAATAATCTTTATTTTGGTTGAAACCAACTTAGATATATCACTTTCTAACAAGATGAAACCTTGAAAAACACAACTTTAAATAAGGTATGAGGTAACAACACAGGCACAAGAAAAATACACGAATAATTTATAACCTCTTTTTCTTTCAACTGTTGAATATATCTTAAACGGATAGCGCAGTATTTAATGTTAAACATTACGCTGTATTACTTGGATATAATTTACTTTAGTACGTTGTCAAAATTTCATTGCTAGTAGAATTCACTCAGATCGATTCAGGACCATTCGATAAAATACATAGTAACAGCGAAGAATGTTATATTTGATGGCAAAAATATGTGCGTCGAAAAGTATTAGGGCGCGCTAAAGGGTTGTAAAAATGCGATAAATTGCTTTGTGTGGTCTTCCACATTTTATGCCTTTTCGCAATGGAATTTTTATTTAAGAGAAAATATGAAAACCTTTTCACTCTTAGGCAATATATGAAATACGCAATGTCTAAAAAATACTTTGACAAAGTAGAATGAAATTCCACACGATATGATATAATAAAGTTTAGTAAATCAGTTTATCGGTACAGATTCTACTTCGGTATATATTATATTTCCCTCTTCAAAAAATACCGTCAAAATGGTGTTTACAGATTTTTTTTATATACATATATTTTAACAAATTGCCTACTTCCTCTACACATTTATGTAAACCGAATTATTCGCAAACAAGTAATTGTCCTGCTTCGTCACATAACATTATTTATATATTATTTCAATGTCCAATATTGAAAAAACAACCTTAAAGGAGTAAAAATACTATTATTTATTGGTCAAATAATATTAATTTTCTATACCTCTATCCACGCATTTATCGAGAAATTCAAAGTTAGAAACAACAACAAAAAATAATTGGTGAACAAATTGTTTTATTGAAAACGTGCCTTCCATAAATATCGGGTACTTTAACAGAGAAAAATGGTCACTGTTGGTCTTTAATTAAAACCACTTTAATACTTTTGTTAAAATAATATAAGAAAACATAACTAGTTCATTACTGTAATTATTACTTTACTATTAGGAAATTATACTGAAGAAGGAACAGTTTCATAGTATATAGCATTCGGACTGTAACATTTTTATGGGCTGTAATACTCTTATCAAACTATTTTTCGTAGAGAACTTAAAATTTTTAAATATTTGAAATAAAAAATTATATACGAATAGAGGTAATTTTAGGTTTCTTTAAAAAGTAGTATGAAAAAAACTTTTCAAAAAATATTTATTTAAAATGGAAAAAATGGTGTAAAACAAAAATTACTTAATAGACACATACAAAAAGGGCATGACACAATATTTCACTGAGAAATTATAATGCAAAATTATTCAGATAATATTCAGTAGTCTGTTGGACCTCTTTAAGCATTAACTAAGACTCTTCACTGCCTTAGGTGCACCCGTGGATCAACAAAGTATTACTGTAATTCTTTTAAATCGTCACCAATTGGATTTTTGCTGAAGAAGAAACGACGCTTTACACCCGTAGGTACAGCTAACAGCGACCACAAACCACTCAAAATACGTTAGATGTGAACCTTTGTACGACGCTTTCATTTAACTTCAAGTTGGACGTCTGCGACGTGACTTTTGCTAACAAAGCCTCTTGATACCTGGACAAGACAGCGACGAAATACTTAGTATTCTAAAAATCCTCTTGTTTATATTTTATTAGTGAAATTTGTAATTTTTAAGTAATATACATAAGTCGCTGATGATTCCGTTATGTTTGGATTTTTCGATTACTATAAAAGGATTTTACTTCAACATAGCTCTAAATTAACCTGTTAACTATAGAATTTATTTTTAAAATATCATAGAGTTAAATTCAGAATTAAAAACAAGCAATGACAAGTTTACACGCTAAATGATGAGTAGATAACACTGTTATAAATTTTACGATATGTATAATTTCTGCATATATGTCGATGGTATTTTTTTTATTTTACACCATTAACGTACACTTCAACTGTTCCGTAGTATATATTTAAATTGGCCTGTATACACGTCTAACGCATTTAACTGAGCTAATCGAAAGATACTATAAATTATAACTAAGAAAATAAAAAACTAAAGTTGTTGTAGTAAAATTATTTATCACGTTTTACTTAATATAACATAGTGATGTCCTCCATATAAAAAGCAAATAATTAGCCAAATTATTTTTACTGCCTTTGTGGCGTAGTGAATTACCCTCTAGTCTCGTAACGCGGAGGCCGGTTTGACTCCCGGGCTACAGAAGTAGGGAAGTGGATGGTACTAGGATTTTTCAAACCCGTCTGGCTAGCTAACCAATAATGTCAATCTGTCGCCATAACAGCACTGCTGTGTTCCGGGAGTCATACATGTAAGAGCCAGAAGTCTTCTGGGCGAACACGCTTCACTATCTACGGCCTTATTGTGACGTAAAAACGGGTGAGAATTCGAGTTCAAGTGTTAGCCCATAACCGATAAAAAAAATCTAAATAATAGAGGCATTGCAAGATATATAGCCATTTAACGTCAGATACCATCGAGGCCTAGCACCCCTAATTCAAATTAATGTTCATCTACATTTAAGCGTCATCATTAAGCGTCAGCATATCATCTTTAAGCATTAAACTAGCAAGCGAAACCTTCACTGTTTATTGTAACACGTCGTCACATTAAAACTGACGCCTCTAAGTTATTTCATGTTTTAATTAAAAATAAATAACTTTACATCCGTGAATAGTTATCAACTATTGACGTTCAGTCATACACAGCCATCCTTGCGTTTTAAATTACGTAAGGATATAATAAAACTTTTACTGCTTTGACCAGTCAATTGTTTTATTGTTTGGCAGGCGGCCAGCCGGCATTTACGCTCAACATTTCGAGCTATGTAATTTTCCTAGCGACGAGCTTAGTCGTAACTGTTTATTTTATATCTTCTCCTTTATTTTTAGTAAATAGTAAATTTGAATGAAATTGGTCAAAAATTTGAAGTGAATAATTTTGTTACCAATATACAAATATATTTGCGTCATTTTACATTGTAAAATACATTATATTGACGATGGGCTAATACTTTATTCCACGTGTTGTTAAATTACAATGAGGCCTGAAATGGAGAAGCATGGTCATCCCGAATACTCAGGCTCTGATATGTTTAATATCTGAAATATAGCAATGCTATATGGCAGCAAATTCACTAGGCGGATAGTAACTACCCAAGCGAATTAAAAAAACTCTACCACCATCCAAACTCCACTACTTAACACTTTGCCGACCGCACACTTTACAGAGAAATGTTCAGTTTCAACTTTCATATCGCAAACAAACCCCCAGCCGAGGTAGTTAACAATGACAGAAAAAGAGAAACGCGTTGCTGAAATCCAAATTGGGAAATCTACCCAATAGGTCAAGCACCGTATTTCTTCAAAATAATGAAATCTCTACGATCGGTCTAGCATTCATTTGCTTCAAAATGGGGAAATCTACCCGAACGGTCGGCAAAGTGTTAAGAGATTATGGTTGTTAGCCCATTCACACACACGCGAAAATGGAAAATCCTTTTTGAATATAATTGAAGAAAATGTTTCGAAATATGGGAAAAAGTAACGGTAAGACACTATCTGTTATTTCAATCCCTTTGGCGATAATAGTATAAGCGACTATTGAAACACTGAGTTTTCTATAGAATAAATATTAGTTTTATTTAATACATGTAGCACATGACGGTTGCGACTAGTTAGCCCCGGCAAAAGTTGTATTGCCAGTGTATATTTATTATTATTATAGTGGGTATAAAAAATCCTTACAATATTGATCACAAAATCAAACAGTAGAATCGATCAAAAGAGAAAAAGACCAAATCTGCTGAAAATATACGTCCAATTAAGAACCAACTCTCTGTCTTCATGGAATTATGTGCTAAGTTAAAAAATATATGTACTTTAAACGCCATAAACGATATAGAGCGGACGCAATTAAATTTTCAACCAAACATGTCGAAATTATAGTCCTTAAACATTCACTTCGTGTAAAAACCTCACGTTATTCATTCTAAACTTAATAATTACATGCAGGTGATCAAATAAAACACGCAATATCTAAATTATCAAATGATATTTGAACATAACAAATAATATTGAATTGTTTCATGTTAATTATTTATATTGTAAATAAATTGGGAAGTTCACTCTCATCACATTAATGTTAACTTTAAATGAAATAATGGTAATTGATTATTTGTTAATAATATCAGTTAAGTGGTAGGGGTAAATTAAGAAGTCATTTAATTTATCAATCATATTACAAACGTTGTACAGACAGTATAGAAACGCGGATAAATATGTTAATATTGATAATACAGATACATCATTTATACATATTATTATAACAGTTCATTCTACGGGGTCGTTATATGGATATACAAAATGATATTATAGGAAGCACAGTATACAGATAGGTAATATTTGTTATTATTTATAATATTTTGTTGCTAACTGAATCTACACCACCTTTACATTATTTCTGTAACATTTTTTTTTATTCTATCAGTCGTTTGAATCACAGTTCAAAACACCTTAGTAAAAAATAGAAAGTTTATATAGAAGTTTACGTCTTCATTCAAGAAAACAACAAAAATTAACAATACAATGACTACCAGAATAAGGTGACCTAATTAATAAAAAACTGAGATTATATTGCATGTAATCAACTAATGGGTAAAGCAAATCTAATTCCAGTTCAGTAACATAATCTACCGATAAAGCATTATTTCTAACGATGTAGATATATTTTTGAGTATCTTTGTTTACAACAGGTATAAATTTTAATTACACTTACAGTTTTCAAAACTTTAAAAAATTGTGACATGTTCATTTTTTATTATTAACAGGAAAAATTTATAATAGTTTATAATATATTCTTAATTGTCAATAATTATTTATTATTTTTTATTACAATAATATAGGTTAGCATAATAATGATTTTTCGTTAAAGAAAAAAGTGAAATAATATATAATCTTGCCTCTGTCTTTCTACAAATGTCATCAAAAGATTAAATTGTTAAATACATGTACGTTACCAAGCAGCATATGAGTAGTTTTTATATTACCTTTTTAAATTGCAGCCATTGTTTTTTTTTTTTCATTTCATTTTTACTTTCGAATCCGAGAAGCTACAGAAAGAATGCATATTCTACCCGAAACATTTATGAATAATTCAGATAAATAAATAATGCCATATAACAAGCAAAGGACATAGCAACTCAATATGTTTGTACTTAAATCTATTCCATCACGTATTAAGTTCTATCATTAAGTTAACACCATAGAGCTCAATTTTGATTGACAATTAAAATTTTATCTACCCCGCCGATGGCTACGCTTTTAAGTTAAAACTGGTTTAAATTCTATCCGAAACTGTAAATAAAATTAGACTTTTGAATAAGACCATAAAATTACAATGAATATAAGAGATAATAAATACTTTATATCATAAAGAAAAATATTTTACGTTTGCATAATAGTGGTACACGATTGAAATTTACAAGAATATAGGAACAAAACTAGAATACGATAATAAATATTGATATCAAAGACCGCGCCAGCTGTATTTTCTTTTTTAAATTATATTAATAATTTCTAACAGGCTTTATGAAAAAATTTGATGCCTTCATATATTATTGTAGTGTGATTAGGCTAATACAAAGCTTATCACGTTGCATGGTCAGGAATATTTTATTCGCGCTTGATTATTTTGGAAGATTATATTTTGTTTAGCTGATATTTATAACTATTCTTCAATGAATCGCAAATTTTGGGAGTTATACAAATAAAAAAATACGTCTACAGACTTAGTGGAAATTTGAATACATATTCTTAGCCACCTAAAGCTGCATCCAATTTTAGAATATTTAAAATTAAATTGTTATATATAATTTTAAATTTTTTTGTTTGTTACATAATTATAAAAACAAAATATTATGTAATAAAAAATATGTTCTAATTTTACGACATGTTTAATTCCATTTTGTATTTTAAGCAATTGAAGTATGAAACGCAATAGGAATTAAAAGGTATTGGTATTATTATAATTGTACCATACCTGTAATGATTCCGAATGTCTTTGGAAAAGAGATATAGCCTATTAAAGCTATTGTGTTTCTAACTAAAGTACCCACGTAAGATATCTAATTTTCGGTAATAGAAACACCAAATAATTTAATCATTTTTGATACACATACATTTTTTCAACTAACCAACATATTTTTTCTAAGTCAATTGTATTTAGTTACGAGTTGTAAATATTTATAATTGCAATACCTTGAAAGTTAGACTATAAATTACATTATCATTATTTTTTTATAATTTTCCTAATCTTTTCGAGATTTGTTGTTGGTATTTGATGACTGAAATTATTTCTCCAGTGCCAATATGGTTAACTCAAACAAATACTGGATTTACTACCCAAAGAAGACAAACAACATCTAGGACTTTAGGAAGTCTGCTCTACCGTCGATTAAGAATATTGACATATCATTTGGATATTTCAATAAACACCACATTATTAAAGTTTGAACACGCTGACATAAAAATCCACACTAAGTTTGCAAGGTCACTTATTCACTGATTTATACAAATGCACCCATAACTTTAATTTATTAATAATAATTTTTAATTATTTATAGCGAACAATGTAATATTTTTTTGCAAAATTATAAATAACTGTACTCTTGAACTAAACTATAATCTAAAGTTCGATAAATTAGTAATAATATAAAGATAAAAAGGTATAGCTAAACCAATATAAAGAATATCCGGCGTCAGATTAATATTCAACACATTAATTGTCAATTTTGTCCTTTTAAGATAATACACCCGAATGATGTTTGTTTCAATAAAAGTATTACATTTCTATATGGCAACACACGACATATTACAGAATTGTCCTTTTTGTCTTAAAAAAAGTAGTGTGGATAAACATTGTATATGAAACTTTATTAATACCGAATTAGCTAAACGCATATAAGGAATTTAAAATGGAGAAATGTTATAATAAATTGGTACATTAAATGTTTTATATAAGGAGAAAAAAATTTATTACATAATTTATATATTTGTATATTTTTATTAATTAGTGCCAATATGTGACAATGTAACGCACAGAGTTACTATGAATTAGCACCACCATCGTTGGTAATATATATATATTGATCACGAAATATGTTAAATTACAAGCGCTTCTTGCTAATACATTTGTGAAGCTTATGTATTTAAAAGTTGTGAGAGCATCACTTCATTATATGAAAAGCGAGAACTCGATGAAAATTAACAACATTAGCTTCTTATCGAATGCATTAAAGCTCAAATTAAATCTACGCGATGTCATGAGCAAAAATTCGTACAACGAAACGCCTCACAAAGTCAACACGATAAATTAAAAATAAATAATTTTTTTAATAACATTTCTGAGATAACAAACGGCTTCAAACTTAGCTATTTACAATTAGTACACTTAGCGGCACATATTACAATCAATTATAGATAACAATCATGACTCGATAACTCACTGTCCGTTGATTGGATCACAAGCAATATTTAAAGTCACTTTCACATTGAGATATTTGCATTTGTTTCTGTATGAGTACATTATGTGAACTCGTTGAATTGCGCCAAGGCCGTCGTCACTCTGTAAAATAAATAACATTTTTAAAAAACATATACATCTCACTAGCGCTAAATATTACAATACTATAGTTATCTAAGGCAGTGATTATTATTGCTTAGAAAATTATACTGTTTGCACACTTCTATAGATAAAAATCAGTGACTCTATCAAATCAAAGGATCCTTAAGATAGGCAATTTTTAATTAATGAAAAAAGATCTTTGTATGTAAATTTTCAAGTAGTCATACAATAAAAAATCCACTTATCACTTATTTTACGTCAATGATTGTCAAGAGATAATCTGTAAATATGTTATTAGTGGATATAACCTGATCACAACTTAATGGCTACAAAATTTAGTATTATATAATTCTGAAATTATAATGCTATACAACTCAAAGACTCCATCACCCTCCCCTCCTTTCCACTTTATCTCCTCCCCTTTTTCTTTCCCTTCCCCTCCTCTCCATTCTATCCCCTCTCCCCTCCACCACTGCATTCTAACCTCCACCCACCCCCCACCCCCGCACACAGTACTCACTTGTCGTGCAGGTGTGCCGCGTCCTGGCGCGCGTACAGCAGCTTAAGCGCACGTAGCACACCGAGCTCGGCGAGTCGCGCCTGTCGCGCCGCCGCTCCTGCTTCTCCGCGCCACACTAGGTTGCCCGCCACGAACAGCGCCGCTTCCTGCAACTTGCTCTCCGGGTGCGCCTGTTGGAAAATAACAACTCGATGAGGGCCGCCGTACTTGGGAGTATGTACTGGTGCTGACGTGAGAGAACGTCTTAAGTTTTTCAATGGTTATGAGCTGACACTTAACCCCGATTTCACCTGATGTTAAGTAACAATGAGGTCCTAAATGGTGTAGCGTGTTCGCCCAGAATACTTCTGACTCAAGTATGACTGCTGGAAGACAGTAATGATGTTAGGGCGACAGATTGACGTTGAGGATAGTAGTTAGCCAGACAGGTTCGAAAAACTCTATCACTATTCTGACAGCACTCCTCCTGTGCCCCGGGAACTGAACCCGTGGCCTCCGCGTTACAAGACAAGAGGGTAAGCACACCACGGAGGCGACAAACATCTATTTCGCATATTCTTAAGGTCGAAAATTAATTGCCTCGAATACTTTCACCTTCCAGCTGGAACACAGTTATAACGGAAGTTTGACACCAAATTACATTGGAGTATCTAGCCAAGCGAGCTCAAAAAACTAACAGTATAAGGTAGAGGTACCTAATATTGTTAGTTTTTTGAAGCACATTGTGACCTCAGAGTTGAGGTAGCGACCTGCCCATTACGAGGCAACTTAAGGAAGCAAATAAACACTTAACTGTGCTGTGTAAACAACATAACTAGCATCTAAAAAGGCATATCACTTATTATAAGGTGTGTGGTCTATCTCATGTAAGATATGTAAAACATCAGGGGAAACATGGGATCACTATCAAATCTCGTTCAATCTTCGATTCTAAAATAATTACCATAAAATTAAAAGTTGGACATTAAGAACAAATAAAAAAAATGTTGTTTTAAATATTTGAAACAATAGAAAACTTACCAAATAATCTACTAACTTCCTTAAAACATCCTCGTTAGCCATTATGAGATCTTTTGCTTTCTCACCATCACCAATGTTTCCTAATATACAAAGTGCTTGCTCCTTTACTTCAGCTGGATAAGAGCCTTCTAGGACCACGATAACAGCCTGTAAAAATGAATTTTTATTATCAACAGCCCACTTACGATCTCACAAGTGGGACTCAGGGATTTATTATGGTTACATTGTTATTTTTGATACATTTAGGTTTATTCACGATGTTTTTTTATCGGAAGTCTCGTAAGGATCGAACCCATACAATTTTGTGAAATTCCAACACAACCGAGTTATCGCCGCTTCAATATATTTTAACCCTTTAAAAACAAAGGTTTTTAACAGTGCCATAAAACATATTTATTGCTCTTTTTAAAAGTTTTAAGTGTTTCATTTAATTTTTATTTTAGGTCAAAATAATATCTTACAAATCACAGATTTTTGCTAACACTGTGTGCAACCGATCTGGAATGGTTTAAAGAAATTAACAATAAGAACCTGCATGACTTGTGATGAGTATTCATCCATAATTGCGTCTATATGCGGCCTCGTGGAGAGCAAATTCCTCAGTAACCCTAGAGTCTTCATGATCACCCGTGTGTCGCTGTCTCCCAGTAAACGGAACATTTGCTCGGTGCCCAAACAGCACAGGATGCGCTGCTTGACCTTCTGCTCAGCCTGAAATCAGCGATAGATTTAATTGTGATATTTAACAATTGAATAATTTATAGCTAAAGTTGAACAAGTTCTAATACGTCACAATCAGATGTATCTTAACTTTAGATGATAGGTTCGTAATCTTATTTTATTAAATAAAAATAAAATATAGTATTACATTATGATATTATATTAAATTTCTAATTAGGTACCGCTGCCATTGTGAACCAATGCTTTAAATCACTATTATATGACTGTCCTGGCTCAAATGAATTTCAAACGATGAAAAAAAAAAATTTGCTATAACAAGTTTTGTTTTAATTGTACGGAGGTTTTTACAAGTCGTTAGAAATCTGTTGCATGAGATATGTCTGTTCATTATTTATATACGTACTATATGTCATTTTCAACGTAAGGATTGTTCAGTACCTGAAATGCCATATTCATTAATGCCCAAATTCCATTTAATCTAAGCGCAGCCTCGGGCCTCTTCGTTAAATTGCACAACATTTCTACAGCACCTGTAAATAAATACATATCACCATACACATATATAATGTAAAAAGATAGTTTAAAAATTTAATTGAATTTTAGACAACGCCTGAATAATAATCTAAACCAGTGATTCCTAAAGTGCTCTATATCGAATCGTCTATATATATATATATAGACCCCTCCCTAAGGGTCTATGACAACCTGCAAAGTCTAAGTCATCGAAAACAAATTTGGGGGTCCATGAAATGAAAATTGGGATCCACGATAGTGGATCTCAACACATACACTGATAGTACCTATTTACTTACATCATACTATCTTATAATATCAAAACATATACATTATTTATAAAAGTACCTATGAAGTAAAAAAAATATTATATATGTTTATAAAATTGTGTAAGTTGTAGGATGTTTGTACTCGCTTTGTGGTCGCAATACATTTTGAACTTGTAAAAACCTAACCTAACGTTTATTCGTTTCCTGAATCTTGAAAAGGAAAGTGCTAAGAAAATATTTTAAAAAATATAAACATAGTATATCACACAAATTATAGTGAGTCAGTACTCCTCAATAGTTTCTTTTTGAAAGTTTTAGCAATCGGTGTTATAATTACAGTGCAATCTCCGTAATTCGAACTAATTGTTGCAAGAAGATGATCGAATTATGGAATGTTTTCGAAAAATCAAAAAATATTTTTAATATACAGCTGCTGGATTTTCTGTCTTATTTAAATAATTTAATTTTGCCCACAGATGACTGATGGCATGACGGAATCTAAAAAGAAATATAGACAGTACGGTGTTGATTATTTGAAATTTGGCTTCATTCCATCATTGCCGGACAAACAATCGCCTATGTGCCTTTTATGCAACAAAGTTTTGGACAATGACGCTATGAGACTATCTAAACTGCAAGATCATCTGAGAAAGTGCCACCCTGATAAAACAGAGAAAGATTTGAAATACTTTTAAACACTCAAAAATAAACTTCAGAAGAGACCTACACTGGACAGAATGTTCACTTCGACGTCACAAAAAAATGATGATGGTTTGCGGGCGTCTTAAAATATCTCGTTACTTATAGCAAAATCCGGAAAACCGCATACTATCGGAGAGAAGTTAATTTTGCCAGCCGTTGAAGAGGTATTAAAAACTGTTTTACACAAACCTGCATCTGTTATCATTAAAAGAATTCTCATAAGCAACAATACTGTTGAAAGACGTATTGATGAAATAAGTTCTGATATTGAAAGCTTCTTATGTAATTATTTGCAAACGACCCATTTCTCCATACAACTGGACGAGAACTTTACCTGATAATGCAGCATTATTATTATTGACATATGATCGTTTTATTATGAATCAAGAAATCTACGTAGAACTGCTCTTCGCAAGAACTTTGATAACCGACTAAAGGTGAATCAATATTTCATGTTTTGAAGGATTACTTCATTGAAAAAGCAATTCCTTTATCAAATATAATATCAATAGCTACAGATGGAGCACCTGCCATGGTTGGACGTTATCGTGGATTTATAAGCTATTTAAAACAAAATGTGTCAGGGGTGTTAGCAATACATTGCGTCATACATCGACAATATTTAGTTGCTAAAAATTTGTGTGTGGTAGATTGCATGAATCACTTCATTAAGTCATTGATGCAGTAAGCCGAATCTGAAGCAACGCGTTGAATACGCGGTTATTTGCACAGTTGTGTGAAGAAAATGATGAACACTTTCATCAATTACTCCTTCACACTGAAGTACACTGGCTGTTGAAAGGCTTATGTTTGACCAGATTTTTTGCACTTTTTGAGATTATTTTAGAATTTCTGGATAATAAAGATAAAATTTTAAAAGAAAATTTAATGAAGAGGAAAACAGACATCGCCTATTTAACAGATTTGTTTACAAAATTTAATTTGGTTAATTTGTAATTACAAGGCGACAGTTTAAATTTGATTAAAACAAAGTCCATCTTATCAGTGTTTCTTGCCAGAGTTAAACTAATAAAGCAAAATATCGGACAGGGCGAATTTTGTCAGTTCCCCATTTTGTCACAAACAAGCTGCCAGGAAGACGACGTTTTGACTTACGTTCAACATTTAAATGCTCTCTATTCAGATTTTGAATCTAGGTTTGAAGATATTTTGACTATGGTAATACCACCGTAGATAATTAATCCATATGATGACATAGAAGAAACGAATGTCATAATACAAGAGGAACTGACTGAACTATGTACAAACGAAGAACTTAAGGTTCAGTTTAAAAACGGATATCAGCAATTCTGGCTGCAAAACAACGTACCCGTTACTTATCCCGTATTAAGGAATATAGCAAGGAAATTTTTAATTCCCTTTCCATCGTCATACCTAGTGGAAAGGGGTTTCAGCGCTGTTACCAATCTCCTAATAAAAAAAAAGAAACAGACTGGACATCATTAGCCGAGGAGATTTAAGATTAACCCTTAGAAAATTGACGCCAAATGTTGATAATTTATTATTAAAGCATCAGGTTCATCCTTCTCACTAAAAATATTGACTTATTGCTTATGTTATTTTATTTATAGTTTATTTTATGTTTATTTAATGTTACGTATATTTTACATAATGGACAACATTTTATTTTCAGTAGTTTTAATTTAAATTCAATTAATACATGTATAAATTAACATGTGTTTTTACTTTAAGTTTTTAACACTAAGCTTCACTACAGTTAGAAATTTACAGGAAATCAATATCAGGTAAGTAGGAGGGGGTCTACCCAACACAGAAAAACATGGCAAGGGGTCTACGACACAAAAAAGTTTGGGGAACTCTGCTCTAGATGAACCGCGCGCCCGTTTGCCTACATTTCCTGTTAAAAAAATCCTGTGCATGTCTACTATATAAGGACGTGCTTTTATTATTTTAGATATCGGCTAGCACTTTACCTTAATTTCACCTGATGTCAAATGATACTGAGGCCGTAGATGGTTAAGCGTGTTCGGCAATATACTTCATACTATTACATGTACAACTACCACCACTTATAAATGCTGTTATGAATGCCTATTGACATTGAGAGTGGTAGCAATCCAGGCGAGATTGAAACCCGTACCAGACCGGAATAGAACCAGACACCTCCACGACACAAGGCAAACGGTAAACCACCTCGCCATGAAAGTAGTCAAAAATTATCTACGAAACCATTGGAACGATCATTATAGAAGTTGCTACATTTATCTATTTATTAATGTTTTTCTATTTTTTTTTATTTTATTTTTTTATTACAAAAAAAGCTATCTTAACATACTAAGATAGTGCTACAGCACATTCCATGAAACTGAATAAATTTTTAATCACTTCTTTCCTTTGTTTTAAAAAGAAGAACATGGTAGTTATGGTAACATATTCAATTATTAAGGTCTACAAAATTGAGCGTGGTTGCGTTAATATAAATTATCTTAATAGGCTGTTGTAACACTTAATAATCGCACACTATTGTTATTTCTGCTCCCAGAATTGGGTAGCGACATTATAATTATAAAAGAGTTTTTTTTATCTTATATATTATATATATATCTATCTATTTTAGGGTAATGTACCTTAAAGAACATCTAAACTCAACTGTAGCTATCCGTACCTACAATAACTTACGACTAAAAGAAGAAATAACAATATAATTTTTTTATGTAAAAAATTAACAAAACTATAAATATTCTAATATGGCCGACTTAATGACACAGATCAAATTACAAAACCCTGTGAACGTCTTGGATTGGATAAAAGACTTGGAACTGAAAATCATAAAAAAATAGTAACTTATTTAAAATTATATTTGTGTATAAAATGTATTATAATACATTTTCTGGGACCTAGTAATTATTTTGAACAGTTCGATACAGGTTTGATGGCATTAACAACAGTAGACCTGGCTAGCATAATCTAAGTCTAGTATTCGAAACTTTAAAATGTAAAGCATGAAATACGGGGCACATTCCGGAACGACAAAAGGCTTCGCTCGTAACAAAGCGTTTCCCTCTATCCGTTTTTTAAGTGGCTTTAGACTAACAAAAGAAACTTTTTGAATGGTTTTGTTACCTCGTAAGATTTTGTTGTAGTCAAACATTTTTACTCACTATAAATCTTCTTCATTTTATACATTTTGTATAACTATAACAATAAATTACGTACATCAAATATAATTTTAAGCAAATGCACTATTCGTTTGTGCGAAGTGACATTTCTATAAAACTGAATAAAAAATCATATACTTCAAATAAAAACAAAGTTTAACTTAATATTTACTTATTTTTTTGGTTTCTGTCGTTGCTTGTTGTGGCGCCTCTGAAACTAGTGGCAGTAAAGGTTTTCATTAATTTTTGTACTGACGTGTTATATGTAACGTGATCTTAAATAAATGAATAGTCAATTTAAAATAACATTATTATTAAAATAAATGTGAGATTAATGTTTCATAAATTCATTGTAGTTTCAATAAAATAATAATTTAGACCTAGGACAAATAGTTACAAAGGCTTTATTTTGTCAGTCTGACACCCTCGTCCAATATCAACGTCTGAAGACGAACAATATATTATGCAGACTAAATTATTACTTCCACTGGGTGACAATATGAGGACGAAATTTATTATCTGTCATGACAAGACGTTTTTATTTTTTCGATATATACCAATAATGTTTATATTTATCTGTAAATATTGAGATATCTCTGCCGCTTTAGACAGATTTCACCACAACGACTGTTCTTGCCAACAAGCTGTATTATGTAAACATTTTTGTGTTCTGTTTTGAAATATATGTACCTAGGGACATTATTGAGCCAAAACTTATCATGACACGTGTTCAAACATTCCCATTAGCACCTTATTGATATGATCGTGTGTCATTTATTACGTGGTAAATTTCTCCCTCCTCTAGTCCAATTTGTCGTTTAATAAAAAAAATAGCCTATTAATTTTTTTATCGTCACCGAAATAAGTGCTTACCTATTCTAAATTTGATATGTTATTTGGAATAAAGAAGGAAACGACAGTAATATGTGAGAAAATATATTAAAATATGTTTTATAGTTTTTCTTCATTTAAATTAGCAAATATTTACCTATCGTTCACTAAAATAATCAGGCATGATGAATCACACTGTGTCGTTAAGAAATTCTAATTTGATTTTTTGTACAAATGCTGAATGCTGAGAAAGCTATGGATTACAAATATAAAATGAGTTGCGAAATGAATTAAAAATCAATATTGTTCTAGTATAAGTTTTACCGGATTTTTATAGCATTTCGCGCAAACAGATATGAATAGAATCTAAGTCTTCTTTATTTATCTTAATTTCTTAAATAATGGTTTCTTTCATGCTTATTGAGGATTTTAAATATATTTTAATATAATTAACTATGTGTTAAATGTGTATTTTGTTCTCGCATATTGTTAATGATATATATATATAATAGAGTATTTTTGTACATGCGTTGACGCGTAAGTGCACCATTGTATATACACTCGTACGATATTTGAAACTAACAAAATTGAAGGTGATAATGCGCTAGGCAGCGATGCGTGAAGTAGCCGTACGAATAAACTGATGTTCTTCTATTAATTTTAAACAAACAAAAACGATAAAATATTTTTAACATTTATTAATTACATTTCTATTGATGATAAATAAAATGTATGATGTCCTCAACCAATAACTTTAAATGTTTTGTGAATCGTAAATTATGCGAAGAAGCATATTACAGTGTGTATAATTACGTATGTAATTGATACTTGAGTTTTGTTTTGAATGTCTTTTTTTACACTTTCTTTTAGGTATTTTAAAAATAATGTGTGAGTACTTTCATGTGAGTTCTTCAGTTGCCAATTTTATGAAAATTAAAAATGTTTGTAAAAAATGATTACTTTCAAGTACGTTGAAATTTTAGATTGAACTAATCAGACATTGTCCTGTAAATGTGTCTTTATTTTAAACTATTTATGAACATGAAATACTTTGTAAGAGAGTTTATGTCTTGCATTTACTGTGCTCCGGTTCAAAAGGCTGTGTGAAATTACAGGGATAAGAACAGTCGAAAACGTTTAATTTTTAGCATCTTCAATCTTTTCATGTCTTCCATTTTTTATATACGATTCGGCGGTGGATATGCATGAGAACGAGAAGGTTAACGGAGCGTCGAGCTAATATAAAATAAAAATAAAGCGAAAGTGTAAAAGACAAAAAGCACTAAACTAAAGAAAAGGAGGTCTACTGCACCGGCACGAACGTGAGTTGTTCAACACGATTAAGGAAGGATTTAGGCGGGATTCTCGGAGTGGAATGCAGTGTGGTGAAAAGATATATTACGTAGAGTGTGCACGGGCGCATAATAATATTTTTTGGGGAATTTAAAGAAATTCCCCAATATAAAGATATTACCCGGGTAAAATATATGAGCGAGGGAATTTGAATTTCTAGAAAGAAATTGTCTCCTATCGCCCGCTGTCACTACTATCCAGCTAGTGACGGAGGCGGCTAACAATCCGACAAATAAAGTTTCATTGGGATTGAATCCACATCGCATTTGAAGATTATTTTATATACACAAGGCTCCCCATCAAATCACATTACTATCAAACGTCGCTTGTTTTGTTTGTAAAGGGAAATTAGTTTCAAAATCTAGGCGCAAGTGTGTTAAGCCTAAAAGACAGTAGCTACAGTTTCCATATATTCTTTAATTTTATTTTTCTGTGAACGCAGCCGTGCCGTGCATAAAAGAGCTACTGTTTTGAATGTTTGTTTTCTTTTTCGAAATTCAGGTATTACTAATATCATTAATTTATTATTTTACTTCAAAGACAATTGTTTATACATTGTCTATTTCTTAAATTTTTAATGTATTTGGTATAGTATTGTATTATCAAAAATAATTTATTGGAGTACATATATTATCAAAAGGATAGAAAGAGATCAAAGATATATATAATAATAATATAAGTCTATGTACCGAATTTTGCATAATCTGTCTCAAGGAGGTACTCTAGGGTATAAATTTTCTAACAAACGAAAATAACCAAATTTGGACTACTTCATTAAAAAAGTAATATATCGTCATATACGTGGGACACTCAGAAAGGTTTGCGACACTTTAAAAAAATGTTCTATAGGTAAATATATTTTTAATAACAATTTAATATCAAAGTACTCTCTACCAGCCTCTATACAAAGTTTCATGCGTCTGAACCAGTTTTCGGCACACTTTTTCCAGTCCGCCGCAGACTCGTTTACAGCCTGCTCAAACGCTGGGAGCGCATCATCCTCGACGTAAATTGTATACCCTTGGGCTGATTTTTTATTTTTGGGAATATGAAGTCTCACGGTGCTGGGTCAGGGCTATAAGGAGGATGACCCAGGAGTTTAATCGGTGTGCTGTTTAGAAAGTCCCTCGTTTTGATTGTGGTGGGGCGGGCGCATTGTCGTGGTGGAGCAATAGCTCGCGGAGCCGTGTGTTTGGTCCCTTGTTGCTCACAACTGAGAAAACTTCTGCCAAGCATTTGGTAGTATAACATTCAGCGTTAATGCTTCTTTGGTTTAGTAAAGGAATTGACACCAAGTAACCAGCCAAATTGAAAAAGCTCGCGATCAAAATATTCCCCCGCTTTTAAGTCGCTTTACTTTGGCAGGCGTTGATTCGTTTTGAAACACACAAACCGTCGACTGGCGCTTCCTTTCTGGATCGTATTGATAAATCCAGGATTCATCACCTGTAACAATATCGTAAACATGCTGAGACGAGCCAGCTCAATTCAATTCATTATACTAACGATACACGGTTACCTTAGACAGGCCTTCATCCATGAATGCCCTTTGAAGTCTATAGTACGATTCGTCCGGTTTCAGCCGACACTTAAAATCGTAGAAAATCATAGCGCGAAAATTTTCTCGACGCAAATACATTTTTCAATGAGACACGATTATTTTAATTAGCTCGCAAAAAATGTGCAGGAAAGTTTTAAATTTGGAACGTACCTATTTTTACTTATAAGTAATCATATTTTTAAATAAATTATAACTGGCCAGTGTCACATACTTAAAAACTTTTTCTCGCAATACTTTTCGAATGACCTAGTATAAATAAAAAAATAAATAAAAAAAGACACTATTCGAATTGCGAAAATCCTCCTCGTTGTCCGATAAAAATAATTTTGACTGCGTTCGTGGGGCTTTATCGAACTCGATTTTTCTACTACCAATGTCAATGTGCCGCCACAACAGCAATGCTGTTCCGGCGGTCCTGCACGTGGGAGGCAGAAGTATTGTAGCGAACACATTTCATCATCTACGGCCTCGTTATGACTTAACATCAGGTGAAATCAAGGTCAATTGTTAGCCTATAACCTATAATAAAAAAAAATATTCATTCTCAGATTAATTTTACTCTTCTCCTTATATAGTAAATATGTTCTGTATTATTTTCACTATTTCCTTGAACATTAAAAAAAATTAATCAAAACACATAATAATTTTATGGTTTATATTTTTATTAAGCTTAGTATTTCTACTTAAACAGAGTGTAGGGTAGTATTGAGGAGATCAAGAACAATTGCTACAAATTCAACTGTCACGTATCGCTGGCGTACATTTATGTCGGAATAGTGTTAATACACTTACAAGGTAATGTAAATGGCGTTTAGTTGCCTTTGATAATACACGTCTTACACAATACACGCATTACTGCCACTGACTGACATAAAGATTACCCATTTATGTTTGTATCACCTTACACTCAGTTACTTACTTCTACCATCCAGTAATAATAGGTGAATAAATTATGAATAGATGAATTAGTCCACGGAGACAAGATTCGCTTAAATTTGAGGATGAGTGTACTTATGAAATAATAAACCAGTGCCTTCAAATTTCTTGCCTGGTTCTCAGGTGAAGAAAGCCTATATGTTTGGAAGTGGCGAACGAATCAATTGAGTATTCGAAAGTGCCTGTCTAATTGTAATAGAATTTGAATATTATTAATTCTATTCACATATCATATGTTAACATCTTTTCTGAGTTAACTACATCATCAACTGTAACAATGTCTCGAATCTTTTTTCCTACGAAACTTAAATGTATGTGAAGCTACATAAAATTTGCTTTAAAGAATTCCGGATCCCCTAGCTAAATTTCAAGTGTCCTAGTGCGATAAAGCAGTTATAGTCGTCAATGCGACGAACAGCGATTAACATCGATCGAATATCAAGATAGAAACTAAAAAAGTTTATGAAAAAAATTTATTCCCTGGTTCAAAATATTTTTTATACAATTTTAATAAGGTTTAATTATATATTTATTGAATTAAAAAAGATCATCATTAAAATCTTTACTTTTACTCTACCCCCAAAATCACTAATTTCTTTGCATCCTAAGGTTTACTAAAAAAGTGCTTTTTTAGAGTTATGCTCGACTAATATTTATTGATATCATACTGTTTGTATGTACATATTCTGCTGAAAGTTATACGCTTTCATACATAAAAGGATCAAAAAAATTACATATTAAATAGAGAAGTTCGTCAATGACCTTTGTCTAAAAAAGATATATCACAGAAAATATAAATAGCGTAGTTGATCACATTTGTAACATTAGAACATATAATTACTGGTAATGAAAGAATATCGTGAATTTATTATGATAAAGGCTTGCGAACTGTGATTAATCGAAAGTTAAGAAATTCGTTAAACTTTGACAAACACTTCCCTAAAACTAATTATTTATAGTCAAAACTTCGCTTAATAATTGTCCTTTACCGTAAATTAATGGTTAAATCATATCGATCGGTTCTTCATTGTTTTAACAGCGCAATCGCGACAGCTAAATCAATCAATTCAAGCTCAGTGGGCATTGAACTGTGCCGAAAAATATCAAAGGTATATTCACTTTTAAAAGGTTTGTAAATTAAATTCTATTTATAATTTCATACTTAAACATACATTTGCGATATATGACAATTTAATTTTTACGAATTATTCTCGATTTCTAAATATTCTATACTGTTTAACAAGAAATAATAGGCTAAATAGAAATGTAAGCACTAAAATCATCATGTGTTTTGATTGTTTTTCCACTACAGACACAGTCAGCAGAACGACCAGTCACACTTGTTTACACTGCAGGGTTCCTATTTTATCAAATTCCTTTGTAAATACTTAGAGACAGCGTAGTGCTGGGGAATTATTACACCCTTTCTTTCCTGTAGCTAAAACACATAAAAAGCGTTGGGGGTGCGCAAAACTAGTTGCAAGTAAAGTAAATTACCTGAAATAAATTCATTTTAATATTTTGTTTTCACATTAAAAAGACAACTTTTTACATAATTTAATATTGTTATGATTTCTCTCTAGTAATATCGTCTTTTTAGTAATCTGTATTCACCAATTACGTTCTTATAATATTACACCCATTAAAACATCGAAGACTTTTGTTAAATTCTTTATTATTATTTTGATTTTATTGATTGAAACTTCACAGCCGTGAAAGCAAAAATGTGCTGCGCGTGAAACTGTTGTTTTTAATTTTTAATATTTCCTTTAGCAATGTTTTAGAAAACCCTCGAGAAGGGAGAGACGTACTCGTAAAGGTAAAATTTAGTTAGGTGTCGATATTATCTTATATATGTCTCTTAAAATAATTTTATTCTGTTGTATAATTTAAGAAATAATATTTAATAAATGACTTCTACTAAAACGTATTCTAAAATTATTTCAATTTTTCGAGAAACATTAAGATGACATAAAGTAAAATTAATAGCCGATATAATCAATCATATTACACTTTACATTCTCTTAAATATTTATTACATTCTAACATATAGAGCAATTTAGTTATTTAATTATTAAAATTTATATTTTCTATAATTTTTGTAAAGAAACGAAAACGAACTTCATTATGATAAATAGTTTTGGCAATATATAAGGTTTACAAATTTGTGTTTTGTATTAACAAATTTCTTATACGCATTGAGAAATACCGATTAATTTGTTACTGTTGTTGTCAAAAGTAACCATTTTTCGGTGTTGAAGCTTTCTCGCATTATTCTTCATAGTCTTTGTGCACTATTCCATGCACTTTTTGCAATTATTGTAACAATGAACGTTGGAGATCATTAGAGTAAAACACAATGGTTCTGCATTGTGACTGAATTCATTGTATCGACTATTTACCTTACAGTAGCCTACAGAGCAGAGTATGACTTCCTTTCATTGTTTTCAGTAGTTGTTTTAAACGAAGCGGAAATCCATGTGCAGCCAAATTAGAATTTAATCCTGTATAAACAAAATAAGAAATCTCGCGATTTCCAAAGAAGTCCAAGGAAAAGGAGGATGATACAAAACCTTGGTAAAAATACCGCCTGACATACCATGATACGATAGTATTAAAATTTAAAGATTTACTAAGATGCACATAAATTTGTTCCGGACACATTCATTTATATTATTTTAGTTTTTGAACGAATAATGCGACTTCACCTAATTGTGTAAAATGTAATGAAATTAGTAAATCATATTTTTATAAATGTAAATGGAAATAGAAGGGAAAAGTAATTCAATCTCTACAATCGAACTGATTACATGTGAACTTCTATCACCGAGTTTTACCTTTGACAGCTAGAACACTGTTCATATTTGCAGCTTAAACACTAATTTGATTATAAACATATTGTAATAATGATATAG
>DWQX01001495.1:0-27573 GCA_018245475.1 Pharmacophagus antenor | reverse complement strand
TATTTAAATAAATATATATTAACAACTAGACACAGTACAAACAAAAATATTAATTATATGACTGTATGTCCTGAGCGGTAATCGAAACCGGGACACCTGGTTTAAGAGGCAGGGTTAGTACTATTACACCAACGGATCAGTCAGTCAGTCACAAAAAAAAAATCATACAATTTCTAACTGTAATTCACCAGATTTGAGTCGGATATGTTTCAATGTTTTAATTGAAATAAAACACATCATTTACAAATTTTATTTTTGAATGTATCAATGCGGTTAATATTCAATAAATATATTTAAAATTAGCTCTATTAAATTTTCATGCCGTGTGCTTATACAGTCACCTATAGCAACCCAGTGCTCACATTTCTACCTCGCTCGGATTAGGTACGGACCTTATTTCTCGGTGTAGAAATTATTATTACAACCACACGGTATTTCTGCTTCGGAATACACTTAACGAATACCGTTTTTAATATACATTAAGCGAAGCAAAGGTATTTCGATAAGAAATAGACTTTAATTAAACAAAGTTGTGCATTAAATTTTACTTTTAACAAATATAATTTATATTGAATGTTGAAATGTTATGTTAAAATATTTGCTAATACAATTACAACCATGAACGTCTCAAAATGGTTAGTATAGTTCTATAATCATGACTACACAATAATGAGTAGAAATTAAAGCTTACATATTGTAATAATAGGATACTGTCAAGTGTAAAACATATTCTTCATATGGTTGCATATAAAGGAAACCAAAGACACAATCACTAAAATGAAGTACATTTAATGTCTGAGTCAAAATGAGTTTTCCAGACACTTTTCACTATGATGTAGTATCTTATCACTAAATTGTGGGATTAAAATATGTTTTTATAAATAATAAATGAATGTTTCAAATGATTCTCAACCTTAGTTCAGTACTCTTTTAGTCGAAAGTTTTATGTATTATGGAAGTTTACTGGCAGGTACATCATTCAATTGAAACAATCCAGAAAGTTTCATATGACGTTGCTCGCTTAAAGTCTTTCACGCCATCGAATGAGACCTACGAGGACAATAAAAAAAACTGTATATTCGCCATAACAAAGTATTGAGCGAAATGCAAGCAAATTCGAAATGAGTTGCCATTTCAAAATCGCAGTGTTCGCACCGTTGCCACATGAAACTCCCAATAAATCAACTGGGTCCCGCCGATGGCAACACTGTTGCAATCGTAAAACGACGCGAGCAGCATAAAATCGTTCAGGAGATAATTCGATCGCTTCTCCGAACGGTTTTCGGTAGAATTTTTTTAAACAATTCGCTATAGATTAGGGGGCGAAAACCTCAGTTTCACTCGTACTACGTTATGCCTTTTAACTTCACTCTCGTTATATTAATATCAGTAAAAAGAAAACATTAAAAAATCAAAATTTCTAATAATGTGAAGCATTAACGCTACGATAATATAAAAAAAGATACAACATAATAAATATATGCAACTCCCTACAATTGCCTAGATTTAGTACTTTTATTTTATTTTTGTGATTATGCCACTTTCTTTTAATTTAGTTTTATCAATATTTTTCCGATAATTGAAAATTTGTTAAATTAATTATCCATACTTTTAAATTTTTCGTAATTTCTTTTCAAAAACGATAGATAAAAATTATACAATTATACAATTCTGAAATTAGACAAACATTAATTATTTAATTTTAAGGCTGTACACAGATTGTAAACTATACCCTGCTAGTTTATATAATAAACTTTATTTTATCTTTGCCGAGTGGTATCGAATGATGTCATAGAGATAAAAAGCTTCGGCCTGTCATAATACACGAAATTTATTGCAACCGCGTAAGTAATGCGAAGTAAATCTTTCGATTTAAGTTTACGAGCTGAACTTGATGGAACTTAGGCTAAGTTATTGCTGTTCATGTGAAAATTTTTAATGAACGGCTTCAAGCTCGATGGTCGAAGTATCCACCTGACAGATTGTTAAGTTAGTGTTTGACACTTTAGTGTTCCGTTTCCTTAGAACTGAATCGGTAAAACTGATTAAATTTACCAATATTATTTATTTCAGTATTACTTTGTGTTAGATTTTTTTTTAATTGCATCGTAAAATTATAATACAATTACTGGTATATATCTTTAAATATGGTTAGCTCTTCGTTTGCAGTCTATCGTTCTCCAAAATTCAACTAAGGTAGGGTGTTTTATCAATAGATATTAAAGATATAATTTAACGATACGTGCAAGGAGGAACTTCCATTCATTAAGATTTACTTTGAATTTGACTTTACTAAACTAAACTTCTGGTGAATTGCACCATGTTGTATTTTGGAAAGTACGCACTAAAATCTTCTGAAAATTTATTAATGAATGTTAATCATACTTTTATTAATTAATAATTATTTTCGTCATCCAAAAGATATTATATTAATTCACAATTTTTTTTATCATATAAAAGGTATCTTTTCTGGGCGAACACTATTCACCACATACGGCCTAAATTCTCACTTAACATCAGGTAAAATCGAGGTCAGATGTTAGCCTACAACCGATAGAATAAAAAAAGAACTTTAAGTTACTTAGAGCCGGCAGTACCAGGAACGCATAAAACTGTGAAGGCTTACTCAACCAATCCTACATTCCATGATCGGACGTGTCAAAACAAAGGGATAAAGTAAAGTAAAACATGAGCTGTACCGTAACCGCAAGACCACTCTGCTACCAAGTTGTGGGTTAGACGACCGACGATTGAAGTTTCCCATCGAAATTATTTGTAGCTTTCGTGTCTTCGTTTGATAACTAACACAGTCTTGTTAATTTTTCTATATGTTTATTTTTATAGGAAAAGGG
This sequence comes from Pharmacophagus antenor, assembly GCA_018245475.1. Lineage (NCBI taxonomy): Eukaryota > Metazoa > Arthropoda > Insecta > Lepidoptera > Papilionidae > Pharmacophagus > Pharmacophagus antenor. The sequence continues at coordinate 24,721 of DWQX01001495.1, read as the reverse complement.
ATCACAAACAAAGCCGCGTCGTGCTCAGGATTACTGCAAACAAAAATGTTTCTTTTTTATCTATCAAGTCATCGCTATACGATCAAGTCTATTATTATCACCTTTCCGCACAGACTTCTTTTAAACAGAGTTCTCTACTAAAGAACAAAATATAGTTCAATCTTCGTCGATAAGTATTAATTTCAGTTTCACATGATATAAGAAATTTTTGCGTGTGTATTTTGTTATGGAAAATGAAAGTAATTCATAATATGTTTTACCAGATTTCCAATTCACTTAATACGTGATCATGTATCAAAATAAGAATTAATAAATTAATTAAAAAACAAACATCATTTTGTTACTCTTAATTCTAATAACATGTTAGGATATGTTTGTATAAGTAACAGTATACTTTATAAATACTTACGTTATACTATAGTTGTTATAATTGTCTTACAATTAGTGATGCTCCTTTGACTTTATTAAATATTTAACTAATTTGATAATGACTTGGCACGTTTTAATCTATACTTATAAAATTTAAAGTTCTTACTGACCTTTTATCAACGCACAGCATATACCGCGGGTCCTAGAGACATTAAATTTGAAGGGTGTTTGTATGAAGTGTTAAGTTTTTTTTAATTTAATTATAAGTGGGGGAAACGACGGGTTTAAATTTAAATGTTTTCTATAATCTGAGTAAGATGTGGTCATATTATTAAACGAAAATGTCATGACCAGAGAACCCGTTGAGTGATGGTAAGTGCCAATAAGTATGTAGCCTAAAAATAACCGAAGCTGTAATGTGGGCTCATTGAGAAATAGTGAGGATTTTGCTTTCGTCGCTTGTTCTCACAACTTGAACTGTTGCTCACGCAAGCCGTCCGTCATGCGCTCATTACCTATCAATCCTGGGCGTCGGGTCAAGGTGTTAACTTGGAGAGTTGACTGCGACGCTAACTGCGCCCGTACTTACAATTTTAATATTTCGTTTGCTCATTCGGCACGAAATTGAGAACGCATTTCTTTTGTCTACGTTCCGAGCATTATGGCTGTTCCTAATTAGTACTCCTTTATGATTTATTTCCACGAAAACGCATTGTGATTATTATTTTATTCTTTTTTCGAAAACTGATCACAAAAAAAAAATACAATAAATGCCAACAATTTGTCGCATTTACTAATGTGTAATGATCCATATTATGGATAAGTTAAACCGAAATTAATTTTAAAAATTACCGTTCATGACTCCCTGTTTTTTAATGTCTGTTCTTAATTACATTTATTAAAGCGATGAAGACCCTAAAAACATAAAAAAATGTGATCGAGTGTGAAAGATCTAGGACATTTTTAATACATAGTAATCTGATCTCAGGATGGATAGTTAAGGTATCACCTATCGTATAGGCTATCAGAGACTGATATTTATATAGATATTTTGATATAAATTCTTAAATATGTATTAATAAACAGATACAAAACACAGACGAATATTAATCACATATAAGTCTGTTTTGAGCGATAATCAAACCCGCAACCTGAGGTGAAAGTGGCAGGGTTATTACCATTAGACCAACGGGCCAGTCAACGTGTTAAGTGTAAACAGCGCCGACTAAGCGATGACTAAACAGCAAATCGTGATATCAGTAGAGCGGTAGACATAATCGGTCAACGCATCCGTATATCTGAGACAATTGTGAACGCGCCCAAGGACGCGTTCCTAGATGCGAGATAAGAACAATTGGTAAACAAAACGGGCTGGCACGTGGCGTCTGACATAATTGCGAACACGAAAACAAACAATGTCCCATTGTCTCGTGCGGCCAGATTCCGCGCCGCTCACTCTAATAGAAGCTGCGATAATTGGCCGAGACGGCGAATTCCGCTTTAAGGGCTCGGAGTGGATGTTAGTGGCGGATTGCGATGTCTGCCGATTAGTTAATACGGAATGGAAAATACCCAACACGCACCGAAACTTATATTTACCTTAATCAAGCAACTGCAAATGATATTAGCGTTATAGGAGGCGGCGTACAAATCAATTGACGGAAGATTCTGTTTGATGTTTCATTTATGCTATAAACCCTTAAAATGCCGGAAAGTAGGCCTTAAGAATTTATTATTAACTTACTACCACTATAAATATACTTAAATATCATAAAAATCAATTTAAACACCAAGTGTTAAAATACGGTTATTCTTTATAGAAGACAATGTCTAAGGCATGCCTTTTTGTTTCGCTATATACTCTTTAATTTAATAAAATAACAGCGTATTTTTTTTACAAAAAATAATTAAAAAGCGCATAACTGCTATTTATAAAACTAAAATGAAAAAGACAGATGCTTACTTGTAATTACAATATTCTGACACCTGATTGGGCTATTAGTGTAGTTTTAAAAAATTATTCAAATTATAACAAATTGATTTAAAACAATTGACCTTTGAAATTATGATAAAAAAATAAATGTTAACAGAACTATTAAAGAATATCCGTAAAAAGCATTAAAATTCTAATTAACAAGAGTAAATTAACATCGTACCTCGTGAAGGTAACTGAGGCATCGCTCACAATGGAGAGCGTCACTTAGATAACATCGGATAAGTTAAATTAGCACGGGAAACGTTACAATTCAAAGGCCCGTGATCCCACGATCAGCTGATCGCCACATTTGGGCCCACACTGACCTATATTCCGACCTATGACGTAGGCCGACAACAATAGGGTATTGTTCTTTTATATTTGCGCGAACATCGGGAGCTCCTCAAGGTGGCCGGTTCATTCACATCTAGAGTTCTTTCATTTAAATAGGTTCATTTGTTTTTAGTTATTGTTCCGATCAGCTGTTTTTAACGTCGTTTCCCATAACGACTTGTGCATCAGAGAAAGGTTGCTTTAGTAAAGTCGGTGTAAGAGCGATCTCGAATCGAAAGTTTTCTTACTAATTATATTACAAATTTCAAATGGATTGTGTAATATGTTTTAATTTTTTAATTGATTTCATTGTATTTAGTTTAGTTACTATTATATTTTAAAATGATTATACGCACTTTTGCGTTTGTATTAGTTATTAATAAATATTACTTTCTAGTAGAAGTTTGGTGACAATAATTTGATGAGATTTTGTACAGAGAATTTAATTAGATTAGCGTGAGTAAATTTAGAAAGGCTTTTTTTTATATCAATTTGTATTTTTTTTTAATTATGCCTTAACTTTATTTACTTAATAATCATATTTTATAGTGATTGTAACTGTTGTCGGTGCTAATTTAAATTAATAATTAAAATTTCTCTGATATGTTAAGCAATAAAACATGTGTTAATTTTTAAATTATTATTGTTTATAGAATAATTTAGAATTTTTAATTAAACTAAAGTAAAATCAATTTAACTAAAACATATATCGCTACAATCAATTGAAATAGTCGTAATGCGCAGTATTCTTTCAAATATATAATATAACCAGTTGAGTGTTTTGATGAACATATGCGTCTCACTGGTAAAAAATACATGAAAAAGAAAGTCACATTTTTCCAATAATTTTTATGCTATTAACATTGTTACATAAAGGATATTACGATAAGTTACACGATTTAGCTTTCGCCGTAGCGAATGGGACGAATGTTTGATCGTTTTTTTTTTTATTGATATAATCAAGATTAAATAATAAAAAATATATAAATCATCACGACACAGTTAAATAGTTAATATCTATAATAAATTGTGTTGTAAATAATGATTTTGACCTTTCAACGGTGTAATTCAGTTTTTAAATATCACACAGGCAGTAAAATCAATAGCGGGCAATGAGATACATTTATATCGACGTGTATATACGTCAAACGGATTTAACTCGTTGATTACTATTGAAATTAAAGATACGAAACACTTTCCCGCCACTCGTCGACTATATCTTCGTAGCCTTCCTAATCCATGGCGGTCGGCCGCTCGTCGCTCGTACGGTAGTTGAAAAAAGTCAGACGCATGATAAATAGTTTGAGTTAATCCGCGCTTATCGCCTTGGCCGCGTCCCGTGCGGTCCAAAAATGAGAGATGGTCCGAGACGTATAGATAACACTTCTCAGTAATAGCTTTCCGGCCGAGTAGAGACGCTATTAGCTCATTCTCGTTCAATGTACTTCGATAACTTCGTGAAATATGTATGTTCATATGAAAGCTTTTTAAGGGTACGTGAAGCTTTTAATATAAATTAAAATTTGGAACACTAAAATATTTTTACATGTTTTTGCTAATAATTAAAACATTTTTTTTTCTTGTAACTATCTAGAAACAGAATCAATGTAACTATAAAAACTTTTTATAAAAATAAGTATTTAAAATATAATTTAATTAATATGATAACATACAAGGGGAATAAATAGAAATCATTGCATTCTAAAAAAAAAATTTGACTACTAGAGTAAGTTCAGAGAATTTGAATTAAGCTGTGCAGTATTCGTCTATCTCGTACAATCTCATGACATTTACATTACACTGATCGATTGTGACATAATAAAAACAAATCTATTTGTACAGTTCATTGACGCCGAGTGCTAAACAATAGATTGCGCGCCACAAATTGGTGCGCTTTGTCGCGTTTAATCTAGCGCTATCACAACTCGAATCTGTAAGCGTCCGGAAACGGTTCACATTAATCATTAAAAAAAATACGATCTCAACCTACAATGTTTAACATTCAGTCGCCTCGTCGCGAAATGACAGCTTTAACATGTTTCTCTTATTTAATGAAATGAAGTTTTGACATTTACTATTTTGAAACTACTCTGAATTCAGCAACGCGTTGTTTTTCTCTTAACACGTAAGATAACATGCCTCATTTATCAATTTTTTAAATCAAAGTTTATATAGTAATATTTTTATACGTTATCACCGTTTAACTTCAATGTTAGTAAAACATTTAAACAGGAAATTGTTTATTAAATTTTATTAATTATTTTTTTTATCGACAAATATCTAACACCTCACTATTCTTTATTCACTATGACAAATGTGAGTGAATGTGAAGTTAGCGCGTTGCGCCTGCACACCGCGCTCGGGGACGGTATCGCCTAATTGTATCGATATGTGCTTCCATACACTAGAGATGTCGCGCTGATATATCGATGAAAAATTGTTCTGTTATCCTTTCAACATATTTTATGAGAATAAAACAAGTTAAAATAAAATAATCGATTTGTTTATTTTATCCTAGTTTAATCATTTAATAACTCGTTTCATTATATTAAGCAATTGTCTGTATATTATGTGCTATAATTAAGGCTATTTGGCTAAGCATGCATGCTCGGAATACTCTGGCTCATGGCGACCGATTTACATTGAGGATTGTACTTAACTAGGCGGATTCAAAAATATCACGACCACTGAACAGACACTATTCTTGTGGCTCCATAATCGAATCCGTGTTACAATGCAAGCAGTATACCACTGCACTACGAAGAAAGCCAACAATGTCAATGATTATTCTTAAATAGTTTCCATGTTTCAATCGATATTATTTTCGAACGATCGTAACAGAACGTTAGTCGATCATAATTGCTAACATCGATAGTTTCTCGATCACCTGCCCCATCACTACGTCACGTTGTTTGTCGACGGCATCACGCGGGCCTACCGCGCCACGAATCGATCACGGCCGGCGCGGATATCAACGGCGGACGTTTAATAAGATAAACACGCTACCTTATTAACTGTTGCACGCTCGTCAGTAACACGCGGGGCTTCGGTCCCGCGTGACAAACGGGCGTAATGCCCGCTGCCGCAGTATCTCACCACCATCGCATAGGAATACAAACTAGACGCGTTATTAAATATATGACTAATGTCGTGCCACGTTCGAAACGATATTTATAACACGTTGCGAGTATTGTATGTATTAAATTTAAGGATTGTAATTGTACGGTTAGTTTATGGGTAATTAATTTTTATTTATCGGCAGTGGGCTAACATTTGAACTCAATTTTACCTGATGTTATGTGTCAATTTGGCTGATTGACTTTAATGGAGGGAGCTAGTCGGGCGGGTTCAAAATAATCCTATCACTATTACGAACTCCATTATAAATATGGTTCAGGAATCAAACCCACAATATCTATATGACTTGTCAAGCGGTTAACCACTGTGCCACGAAGGTTATGACGACATTATTACGTCTTGAATAATCATCTAAAACAATTATTAACTATTTAATATAATTATGTTTCAAAAGAAATCTTTGTAGTAGATACGATGTAAAGAACGTACTTTCAAAATCTATGAAAATTAAATCCATTTTTGGTAAAGTTAACCGAGAAGTTAAATGAGTAAACTATTTCAATAAAAAGGAAAGGATATAAAACTATGTTTATACGTTACGACATTAATTTTCCTCTAGCGAGTAATTAGTTACTTTATATTTTTCTACGATATGTTACGAATAGGATATCGTACTTAAACATTTGTTTTTAATAAATGTTACAATATAGTAAACTATTATTTTAAATAGTAAAAAATTAAAACTACTATTCACGTTTATTTTAAAAATAAAAAAACGTACATTTCAAAATACACAAACATGTTATGAACCGTCATAAAAGTATGTTATTTTTTCAAAACATCTTTAAAGAGCATATCCAAACGCGCCCTCTCGAAATAAAGACTTCCATAATCTCATTAAAAGAACACTCTCGAACACCTGAGCGTGACTCTCAACTTCTGTCGACCCCCTTGACGTTTATTATAAGGCCTATATTAATATCTTTTGTGATGATGACGGATCGATTTTCTGAATTAACTTTTTTTATACAGTCTTCCATTTGGACGACAGTCTCATCCATAACTCGTGCAGACAATTTTATCGCATATTACTATTTGTATAAAAACTACTATTACATAAACAGTGCTTGAGCCGTAGCTGTAATCTATTTTTCGTACCGTTTTGTTTAAATGTTAATGCATATAATTGAATGAATATATGAATATAGGATATAGAGCTTTGATGGGCCGAACATTTGTCATGTTAAATGGTCAATCATGTTGCAACGACATTTGTATTCGAAATTAAAAAAAAATTATAACAAACTGGCGGACTATGCATCGTCTATTCTTGTAGTCAATGTAAAGTTTTGTAGTCAACTATTTTATAGGGAATAAATTAATCTTATAATTAGAAAAGAGATGATAATATCTCAACGAATAGAAAGATGTTTTTTCTTTCTTATAATATTTGTTTTTATAGATTAATTATATATATTATACTGAACGAATAGTTGGGATAACTCTATGCTTTATAGCTAAATTTATATTACTATCTTAAAATAATTTCAACTGAAACTAGTTGAAAATACGTCTAAAATAGGCAAGACCACGATTCATGAGAATGCTTTTATTTCATTACGTCTTAAGTAGATCCACTTGTGCAACGGAGTGAAAAATCAAAAGAAAGTTTATTAACATTATATAGTGAACTTGTATAAGTTTATATGTTAATAAATAAATTAAAAAATAATAATTACGCAGTTTCTTTCATGAATTTGTCAAATAGAGTGGATGCAGTTTATTTATTCCTAATTTTTGACATTTTTATTATTTTATCGTAAAAAAAAGTAACCTAAAATTGTATTTAAATTGTATTACAATAAATTACATTTCATTATCGGGGAGTTTGTTACGCGGTTTCTCCTCCACAGCACTTAGAATGTGTTGAAGTGTGGGCGAAACAGGGTGCTGTCAACTAATTGTGATATTAAAACATGCTATGTGGTAGTCTAAGTCGTAATAAATTAATTTAGATTTTCGATTAATTATTTTGTAAATCTGAATAATAATTTTGAATAAACTCTTTCTCTACGGCTGGCTATTTAACGAAATTCCATAATTTTATTTTTCCCGATCTTACGAAAGTTCTACAGAAAAAGTACGAAGCCCGATGTTTCTGCGTTTACCTGTTAAGGCGTCAAAGCCGATGGTGGTGGAAAAATCGTTAAGCTCAGTATAACCGCACGCCAGCAGGCGTATTGTGAGTAATGGTAGCAGAAAAGTTAATGATTAAAATATTCATTATTATTATTATGTTGTAAATAATGTATTTTTCTATAATTTTTTTAATTAGTTGCTTTGATCACGATGAAAAGTCGAAGCTTTAATTTCCTTTAGCGGTTATTTGAACTGTTTTAGAGCGCCTAGCAAATGACTTAGCTACATCGCTTACTAGTTTATTTCCTCACATGTCGTACCTGAGAATATTTGTTTTATCGACTCGTTTTATGTTTTCGTGCATGCAGACTTAAACCGTTTTGCACAAATTCAAACATTGTCCTGAATCACTATTAGTTAGATTTGAATTTGATCACAGCTTTACTAGGATTATTTTTAAAATATTACGAATTCTCAGCAATTATATGTACCGTTGGCTTTTTCATTAACCTTTAACGTTGCCGCTGCTGTCTGTACTCAGTTCGCTGCCGCAATAAACTCGAGTGAAGTCACATAAAACCCTTATGTGATTTACTATGTATTTAATGCAGCCGCTCGTAGTAGGCTGCAAGTATACCGGCCAGTGTAGGTACCCCCGGCTCGCAGCATCGGGCCTCCAGCAACCGTTTTGTTTATTTCTTAATACAATTTTTCTATCGGTTATTCACATAACATTAAGTGTCAATGACGCCGTAGACGGTTAAGCGTGTTCTGCCAGAATACTCTCTTACACGTATGACTACTGAAACACAGCAATGTTATGGTGGCGTATTGACGTTAAACGTGGCAGCTGGTCAGGCGAGGTCCAAAAAACCTTTTCACCATCCAGAGATATTACTCATGTGTCGGAATCAACAAGTTCGTAATCTACTAAACCTATTTTCCCATCATTGAGATATTTTCTAGTTTTTGTCGGATTAATTTCGTCATATTGAGAACTTCATTGTTAGATCGAAATAAAAACACAAAGATGAGCAAAAAGCTCGATTTTTTTTATTAAAAATGGATTAAGTAATCCCACAAGATACACCGACGTAGTGATGTCCGCTTGTCGTAAAACCGTTACAAGATAATATAACGAATCGGTGCATTTTCGGTTTATTGAATATCTTCGTGACAGCGAGCGACGCTGGTTGGTACCGCAATGACGCGACGCTCTGGGCGGACGCGGCTCACCTCTCGATAAATTGAATATGTAAAGTTACTTTTTGTGATGCGCTTTGTACAATCGCGAGGAAAGATTAGGTTACATTTTTTTTTAATCAAATTTAATTCCAATTACGCAAATATCACAAAAAATTACAACACGTTCGAAGATAAGATCAAATTAATAATTACATGGAACTATTCGCTTCTATAGATAGATATATATTTATATATATACATATACACGTATGAGTGATATGCGTCAATTTGCTAACAAAAACTTTTTGGTTTGTAAATTTCATATTTTTAAAAAAAAAATTTAAAGCGAATTATTTCAAATTCAAAATATAATTTGTTTAGTTGGGCCTTCAAAGTTACTTTTGAATGATCAAACGACTCTGACATCGCAACCAAAAAAATTTCCTTTCTTCCTTTCTGAGAAGAGACAATCAAGAAACATTTATAAATATAACATTATTGAATAACTAGGTTATTCTTACGTAATTTTTACAAAGGATACAATTTTACGATTCTAAAATCTGGGATTTAAATCACATTTAGGCTGACAGTCCGATCCTAATAGTATTTAATAAAAAAATTAAAATAAAATGGACACCAAAAAACAGCTTTCTCCATTGTCTTATACATACAATTATAAAAACATATATTTTCGATAATAAATAAAACATATGTTTATTCTCTAAGTGTTTTCAACTCGAGCGTACAGCTTACTAGATAGGTATTCCTTCATGCAGCAGACACGGTGTTTCACGCCCACGCCCGAGATGATTCGTGGTTCTGCCTGATAGTTTTTATGTACTACACTCACAGCTGAAGACTACGTACGCGTGGGCATACATTTCCGCATTTATAAACGAATATAAGGAAACGTAATGATTGCATAAGAAATATTACTTCAATTATTTAGAAGTGACGATAAATCTACGTCAAATTACAGCTAATATTTAACAATACAATTAACAACCAGTCGAAATGACTGGTTGCACCAATTGTTCAAAACACTTTCACTTTAATATTAAACTTAATAATTTTGTATCAAATATAATTTGTTTTCTTTTTTAAAAAAGAGATACAAATCCTACAAATTTCATATTTAAATTTTTCGAATTTTTAATTACTTTTTATGTTTCCATTTAGTATAAATAGGTATATTAAAATAGTTGGTAGTTCTAGTACGAATAATATTTATCATCGAATATTTGAAATCGGATCGATGTTAAATAGAATCTGAAAGAACACTCACTTTGATAAAAAGTTGTACGTAAGACAAATTTAAACTATTTTTTATTATTTCTTGTCTTACAACGAGATATGCACGTTCCAACGAAAAAAAAATAATCATCAAAATTTCATAGATTGCATAGAAACGAATTTCCGACACTTTGGGTTATATTTCTTAAAACATATTTGATCAACTACGAAGTGTACTCTATATTTCTACGAACAAAAATATCAAATTTGAACGCCTAAATAAAAAAATATTCGTGATCACATACCATAAAAAAGAATAAAAGAGATAACTGTGAAACTTAGAACCTCTTCGTTTTGAGGCTGGTTCTAATCTGTTGTGTCACAAAGTTTTTCATAGACATTATTTTTTCTATAGTTTAAATTTGACAATGATCGGTCAGTATTATATAGTTGATACAAACACGCATGGACGGTAAAGGTCAAAATATAATGCTATTATTTCCATTTCGGTCATACATTCGTCACGTGCTTAATACATTCTGGTTTATTGAATGAACCCAACCGGTATTTCCCTACAAAATTTTATTTTCAGCTAACGAAATCGAACAATTTCATCTTTGAACTTTATTTTTAGCACTGTAGAACATAAATTGGAATGTATTAAACTACGTAACGCGAAATGTTGAAGTTGTTAATGTATAATTGTACCATCCATTCGATCACCTATCGATACTGAATGATAAATGGTAAGTGTCAGAATGATGCGGACCGGGTACGGTGACGACAAAAAGTCGTTCCAAATGTGTTCAGTTCATTCACCAGGTCTTTAACTATGCTATATATATTTACGATTGTTACGAAAGTGTAATTTCAAAAATTTTTTCAGAACTTTCTTTAAAACAGAAATGTTACAAGTTTAGCTCGTTTATGCATATATGCGTGTTAATATATATATCTCAACCATGAATTAGCTGACCGGGATTCAAATTATAACTCGAAACAATATAGCGTACACTCTCTATTCGCCGCGATAATAGCAATGCTGTGTTCTGGCAGTCGTATTTCAATGAAACCCGGGCTTTTTTTACCAGAAATGAGCTAAAACTGGATCCTAATCTTACATGACGCTGACAATTTAGTAGACGGCCTAGTCGATAGTGAAGCGTGCTCGCACTGAATACTCTACCCTACTACCATCAAAATTTCTCTACGAATGGGGACTGGAAATCGAAATAGGAACTTTCGTATTTAAAGAAAAGCGGTAAACAACTTCATTGTGGCACATTATATTCTATGCGTATAGTATTCTATGCGAGCACGCTCCACGATTTTCTTCCTCATCGTCACTTAACATGAAACTCGACATATTATAACAATTAGTACTTAAAAAAAAGTGTTAATCAAAATAAACTTTTCTAGTATAATAATAAAAAGTATAATAATGTTACAAGTCCCACTCTATTTAACACCATTATAAAATCGGCCGCGTAATTTTGTTAGTTTTCTATTCGTACATAATACACTGGATTCACGGTTGATTACTCGCACGTCGTATTTACATGTAATGTATTTACAATTTATATACAGGTTGTTTTGGTATTTGTTATATTGAATATTTAAAAAAAAATCTAAATCCAAACGTTTGTCAAATGAAGAGACGTTATAATTTAATAAGTTAAGAAAAGAATATATTCAGTTTTCATAATTATTTACAATTAACTTCATTAAATATTAATAATTACTAGAAATCTGTCTGTTAATTCGGAAAATTATGCGTTTAACAATTATGTACCTATATAACTTTGAGCCACATACTAAGTGTGTAGACATATGCTAGTCTCATACTGTAAGAAGGCACAGGTATATTTAAATAACTTTATAATCATTTATTAAACCACTTATTAATAGAAAAAAAATTACTAATTTCCACTTATTTAATCTCAAATATTACGACTACATTTCAATCTAAGCGCCTTTTTCCACTGCACGTGGGATCGTCAGGAGATTTTCTTTTAATTTTTTTATCTGTTCTGAGCTCACACTTGGCCTCGATTTCAATTGATGTTAAGTGACAATGAGGCCGTAAACGGTGAAGCGTGTTATTAAGCGTGACATTGAGGGCGGTAAATAGCCAAGCGGGTTTGAAAAACCATCCAGACTCCATTACTCCTGTGGCCGGGTATCGAACTTGGGACCTCCGCGTAACAAGGCTAGCGGATGAACCACAGCGCCACGAAGGCTGTCAATAAAAATTGTTATGGGTTCGAGGTCGTACTGCCAATATTATATTAGATAGTAATATTTGTAGTTAAAAAAAGCTGAAATTAACAAATATTTTTTTGTTTCATTGAGTCATAGAGTTTCGCAAAGTAACGCTTGAATCAATATAAACCAGTTATGTTAGTTAGAGTTTGTTGACAATCAAGGTGCGAAATAAATTGACAAATCAAGCCCACATAGTGAAAACAATGAGTAACCGTGGTATAATTGTTCTGTCAAATCCATTAACCGCGTGACAATAAAGTTTACAGCTGATAAATTAATCGAACATATTGTCTGGATATTGAACGAGTAGTAACGTAATTGGACTTTATAATTTTTAAGTTTTCAATTAACTATTTAAAACGGAATTAATTACTTAATTTGAAGCAGCTCATAACAGTTATTGATATGATTTTAACGTTTTTTAACGATGTATTGAACAAAATTAATATCGAATTGTATAGTATTTTTGTAATGTAATTTTATTTTTCTTTTTTATAATAGCTGAAGACACGTCAAATAGGTAAAAATTATATACTCGTATGTTTTTAGAAAAACCCAATTATGCTAAATTTTTTATCCATTTATTTTTATTTTGTTCCATGATATGGCGAGCACGATATGACGCACATCAATAATTATTAAGTAGCATTTGTTGTTAAACATTTACGTCAGATAATCATTAAGTCTGTTACGTCTCATATTTTCTTCCTACTAAGAGATGCTACTATCCTATATTTTTAGGTTGAATTATATAAATACTACAAAATAAAATATCTATTACACTGTTGAATTGTTTAGACAAATGTTTTATACATTTCGTACACAAATAAATAATAAATTCCACAATCGAACATCCCGTATAATGCCTGCTTAGGCGCGGCCGCAGGTCACCGAGCGTGTCGGGCGACCTTCCACGGTGCGCATCATTTGACCAGAGCATCTACGTTCATCCCGATGGTAGACGACTATAAAACTAATACACGAACTCCTGTTTAAAATGCGCCATTTTTAAGGATAAAATTATAATCACTTCTTACATTTGATTTAAGTGTTATAATACGCAAAATACTACTAACTTAAATCTTCTTTGCACCTCTAGCATGCCTGTATAGGATTTAAATTCACATATTCATAGTACAACACCAAAATAATGTAACTTTTTCATTTTTATCTTTGTGGTCCGATCGAAAATTTGTGCTAATTATAATTTATCGCACATTATTCCTTGGAAAGGTTATCGGGCTTCTTAGATTGTATTGTAGTACTACCACCGCTTTAACCCTTGTTGGTTTTCTAACCCCCTGGTTAGCCCTCATGTTACTAATATACTACGAAAACTATGGTTCTGTGTTCCAGCAGTCGCGATTATTTTATTAAATTGTGAACATGTGTGTAACTTGTTCAAGATCTTTTATTTGTAAAAAACAAAAACTTTTTTTTTAATTTTATAACATTTTAGGTCAAGTGAGTCTTTTATATTAGGAAATGACAAAAAATATCTTATAAATTACGTTTTTCTAGGTCACTACAGCACAACGTGGTATCGATGAAAACCATATTAAACCTGATAAAAAACGTTCTGTCTGGTAAAACCTTTACGGGTATGTACGTTATACCATGAGTATGGAAAAGGTTAAAGTTATCTATATTTATTAATTCAACTTTGAAGATATTACTGTAGTTAAAAATTATTTAATCAGTAAAAAAAATATTTAAGTCATCAAGCGAACTATTCATTGTGTAAAGATGATAAATAATACAATTTTCGTGTATATCCAACCTCAAGTAGTCCATCGTAGTGTTAACATTGTAATTTTAATACGAAAAATCGAGTCGAGTCCGTGCTTTTGTGGCATTAAACATACATTAGGCGTCACCTGAAGCGTAACTCGCACACCATTGTACAATCACACACATTAACATTCGTACATACATGGTAGTAAGTGTCCAATTTAAGACTAAATTGCAAATTACTACGATAATTTTTGGTATAGATAAATGCTTAAAAGTGGGTTATCTCTCCATCCTTAAAAATATTCAGTACTTTTGCAAATAATTATAATTAGAAAGTTACCAGGGTAACCTTAAATCGTTATCACTTAGTATCATCTTCAAAATGAAGTTGGGCGGCCATTCGGATAGAACTTTTACTATCTTTTGCCATTCTTTTAAAGGCAGAGTAATTAAATAGTGTTAAACCTTAAATAGAAAGGTGCAAAACCTCATGACTAAAGAATATATGTAGAAATCAATTAAATCTTTAAGCAAGAACAACTTTCAGGTTTGATTTTTAGATAAGAAAAATGTCGGTTTATTCATGCAATTTATTACCTCTAGTAATTGGAAATAGGATAGAAAAAGAAAAAATTGGTATACCGTCATTGTGCTGGTTTTCTTCTTAGGAAACCTATTTAACAATGTTTCTGAAATTTGTAAGCAAGCAAGCAAGCTTGTAGCGTTTTTAAACCTTTTACTGTATTAGTTAGCGAATTAAATTATAATAACGCTATAATAGCTTAACTATTCGAAATAACTTATTTCAAATTTTATGTTAACCTGGTTAAGTTATCGTTGGAGTTGGGGGTGGTAAGGAAGAGAGTTCTTCTGGAATTAATAATAATAAATTAATAATTAATACAAAATTTTGATGTTACTACCGTTGTTACTACAAGGGCGAATGTCACCACTAAGATGACATTCGGTTTAATGTGCATAATAATAATAATTTATTTCGTGCTACGTGAATCCTATAGATGGTGTTATTATGATCTAAATCTATGTTAGTAAATATAATTATTAATAGATTACAATTTTGATATTAATTTATTTTTCTGTAATGTTATTGCTGTTTTTAAACAACTATCATATGTAACAGGAGATACTTTTAGGACGCTGTTGCTGCTGGCGCGTCCTGCACAACGGAGATGCTACTCACGTCTGATAACATGAAAGCCATAAGTACGCGCTAGGGCGAACATCTACGATGCAAAACTTTGGCAACACCATCAGCATCCTAAAAGCATTATTGCATAATCGTATGCGGTCGTACAAATTTTAGAGGTCGAAATCGTTGTGACCTCTGTTAATAAAGAAGTTTCATACGTACATACGTACATATGAATTACGAACGCTCAAAAATCAGTTTCCGGTAACAAAAAAATATAACATGCTAATGAAAATAAATTAACCACTCGCAAAGTTCACCTCAGTTCCATTAAGCAAAAAAGCAATGATGTCATAATTTAGTACTTAATTTATTATATACGTGTAAAGTATATAGTCATTATATTTTACCCTGTCTACATAAAGCATAATATAGTTAATTACATCTGAAGAATGTTATTAACATATTTTATTTTTATGCGATGCAAAAGAAAATCACGAGCAACATATAGTAATAAGTAAAAATATTATCAGATTTTAATTATAAGGCTAATAATAGTGTTGACTTAGTCTATGTGAAATCGTCATGTGGTGAAATGAAAATCATAAAATTATTTCGCAACAGTTTTAACGAAATTTATTTAACAATCGTCCCTGCGGCACTACTTCTAACATACCTCTTCCTCTTGCAAACAATTCTACTTAGCGCAAATTTTGTTTATTACTGAGGTTACTCCGTAGTGCAGCGGTTTATTTCTTGTCTTGTAACATGGATGCCCCGAGTTCGATGCCACGGCCCAAGTGAGCAGTGGAGTCTAAATGTTGGTAAGGTTCTTTCGAACTCGTCTGGCTACCTACCACCTTCAATATCCATCTGTCTCCACAGAAATTAATAT
Source organism: Pharmacophagus antenor (assembly GCA_018245475.1). Classification (NCBI taxonomy): domain Eukaryota; kingdom Metazoa; phylum Arthropoda; class Insecta; order Lepidoptera; family Papilionidae; genus Pharmacophagus; species Pharmacophagus antenor. The sequence continues at coordinate 8,365 of DWQX01001495.1, read as the reverse complement.
CAGGTGCAATTGAGATCAAGTGTAATTTTTCATCGATTAAAAAATAATAATAAAACGGAAATTAAAACAAAAAATAATTTGCTAATTTCCGCCGTTATTAATCGCAAGTATTACGACTAAGTAACAATTTCAACGCATTTCGCCTCTATTCGTGGCATCTTTAAATGTTATAGCATCCACAGCAAGAAGTCATCATTGTATTTCCGATTAAAAAAAGCGGAAACAAGTAAACTTTTTTTTTTATTATATCGACTCTTGGAAATCTGCAAAGCAACGCTTGAATCAATAAAATATACAATAGTATACTTATTTCAAGTATTTAAGTTTCATAGAGCAAATAACGTAGTGCAGACTGTTAGCGATCGCTCGACGTACTAGAGAGCAAAATCTCGTGTGTGGAGGGCGCCTCGCCGCCACGGGTGGCTGAGTCGGCTAATTGCCGCCCGGCGACCCGTGACGACAGTTACCCGGGAGCGTCGGCTCTCGCCTCCGTACCATGGGAACCGTACGACGTCTCAGCGAATCGCAAGTTGTTTGAATTGCATCGGTTCTGTTATCGTTGTATGAACGGCAAACACCAAATGTTGTTCTCCATCTCGAGAAATTTGTATTCTAAATACATTTTTTTTTCTTATCTGTCATATTTTCGTTATTTTAACAGTATTTCTGATGTTTAATGTTCATAATTACAGCTGTCATAATGACGCTTACACTTCTTGAATGGACCAGAATTAACTTAAAAACCGGAAAAATAAATAAAATTGATGACAGGAATAATGAAATGTCATTTTCTATATTTTTTAAAAGGCGAAATAAACTGTAACTATGTGTCCAATTTTCTTGTTCAATGTTGCCAACATAATAAAATGGCAATGGAACTATTTGCTATTTATTTATTAGCAGTCCTTGTAAAACCGCAAAGATTTAAGTTTTATATATACTCTACTAGTTTAATAGACAAATAATATTTTATGATTTGGCTTGTAAAATAAGCGTTCACGTGTTCAAATTTCTTATTTACCGTTAGTGAATTAATTCGGCATGGTCTATTTATTAACACCTCACTGCCGCAATACCGATCCAGTCGAAAAGAAACAAAGGGTAATATGGCGGACGGAAGCGGCATTTAACCCGCAAAATTCAAATATCTATGTGAACAGTCGAGGGGAACGCATCCGTTACGTTTTCGCAACTGCGGCCTAGGCGTATTGGCTTTCGGCTATTGTACAGTGTTGCCAACGTAAAGGATATACGGTGGGCATTGACGATTGCCCGCATTTGTCTATACTATTAGTTGTAATTAAAAAGTTATTTTTTTATTTATTAAAACATCAAAAGTTTTTAGACATTCGATTTTAATTTAAAAAGCGCGCTGAGAGATTTCCCATTCAGACGACTTTATGTAATATATATACATAATAATGTAATACAAACTAGTATATATATTCCTTGTATATAAATATATACGATTAACAAAACGTCCTGATCAAAAAATAAATTGCAGATTAAAATTAAACAGGCCTGAAATGGAGCAGGTAATATTACTTTAAATGTTTAAATAAAGTTATTATTTAACTATTATTAATAGCAATGCTCTATTATAATGCAGAAAACGTAAAAAGATTTTAATTTTAGTCCTTTTCTTTTCAGGTAAGTCCTCAATAAGATTTCTAAATAGAAGCGTGAGTTAAAAATGATTTACACTTATATAAACATCACACAACGACAAAATTTTATCATACGCAAGGTATATCATCATCATCAGCCTATATCAGGCCTCTCCGAGCGCACGTCACTAAACAAGATCCCCGGTCACCCTCTTCCAATTTCTGCCAGCCACTGCAAGGTATATATTCTTAATCGAAAAAACCTAAAAATAAACTTTACTCACAAATAGCTATCGGAACATAGCAAAGCTGTTATGACAACAGGTTAACATTGAAGGCGGTAGCCAAACTAGCGTGTTAAAAAATAACCCTGACACCATCCAGACTCCACTCATTTCAGCCCGATATTCTCTGCACCACTACGGCACAAAAAAGATGCGTCATCAGCAACTTTTTTCTTTATCGATTAGAATTGTACACAGATTATTGTGTTCCAATTTGGTGGGTGTACAGCTACGCACATTACTAGGGTGACGTGACATAATCTCTTAAGTCTTGAGGTGCCGAGCGCTATCGAGTACTGTGTAAATATCCTAACTGGCAACTTAATATCGTGGAAGGTAATACCATACCATCAGTAGAATATTCCGTATTCTAATTATTTCGCATAGTCGTTCATAATGCATACAATGAAGTATAAAAAACTGACATTGATTCAAACAAATAAAAGCACTTATTTGAGTACTTTTAATTTAGTGACAAAACTTTTGATAAAATTCACTACCCCTCCGTCCACTTTCTCTCACTCAATATATCGCTTCCCCCCTTTTCTAAATCATTTCAACAACCGTACTCACGCACAAAGTCCCATAAAATAAATAAGATTGATGTCTCGACCAATAACCACACAGAAAATATACAATTTTTAAATTTACCAAAATTTATTAAATAAAAAAAAAACACAATTTAAAAGCGATGTTGATAACAGGAGGAATGGAAAAATTTACCTACATAAGGGTTCCTGTCCGGTTACGTGTCTACAAAACCAGAGTGAAGCGAGTGTTTACGTCTGTGTTTATAGACTTTACCACCTAAAATCACATAACACCAGGTGTGATTGTGGGTAAACGCTAAACCTTTAAGAATTTAATGTAGACCTGTTTGCCTGATCGAATTGTAATATTGAACATATATTTTAAGAATATTTTCTTTAAAACCAAAATTTCCCGCTCCGCCCTGTTAGTAGCTTTTACGTAATAATAACTTCAATTTTCTATTATCTACAAATACGATTCAAGCCCGCAATATCCATTACTTTCAACGAAACACGATAATCGGCAAAGTTTACACAAACGGTTGTTTGTACCGATGTACGCTGAATATTTGCGATAGCGGAGAGCTTTATGAAAAGGCAAAAAAAAAAAACAAACAACCGCCCATTACATTTTCGACCTTGTAACAGAAGCGATGGAACTCATTCGGGTACCACCCCACCGCGCCGCTCACCGAGATGCTGCGATAGCCGGCCCAATGGCGTACACAATTAATACAGCACTTATCTCGGCTAATTAACGATTGCAGAACGACCTAGAATCTTTAATGAGGCTGTGGTAACATCCGGCCGTTGGGATCTGTTGCGCGGACGCGTCAACGCATCGTTGAACTTCGGGCACGATTAATTTACACGAGCGATTTTCCACACGATTTACACGGGCAGCGTGTTAGGTCGCCGCAGTGATATACGCGGCGTGCTGGCGCGTGTCGCGCGGCTTACACGCTGCGCGGGACACGGCGCGAGCGTCGGTACACGCCGTGCCGTTCGCTCAATCGCATAAGTATACGGAAATGGAGAAGTTGCTCTTTGTTGCATACGTACTTACTTCAGCAAGCTACGTCGTGAAAATTTCGAAACATCTACCATTCGATACTGTTTTAGCTTCGAGATATTGACATGGCACACTGGTGATAATCAACAGTTGATTCTTAACTATAAAATCTGTCATGTCATCTTTTAAATTAAATTATGACTTTATTAATGTATGCTTCCCCTCATTTTCTGCGGATTTTTACAACTCGGGCTCTTTGGAAACCACCGTCTTTAGTTTTCACAAATTTAGTCAAAGCCAAGTAAAGATGTAAAATAGAAATGATTTTCGTTAATTATTCACATACCCGCCCACGACTTCTGAAAAAAAAAACATGAATATAATTAAGTTTGAAATGTAAAAAATATTGCAAATAAAATATAATATTTCTTTATAATAATACGAGTAAATAAAATAATTAGTTGGAGCATGAATCTAAATTCTAGTTCTACAGCGGTAATTTAAAAAAGGTACGTGCGACGGCGGGCTGCCATTGGTCCGATGTAACCCTGAAATGTAGGTGTAACTAATACCAGTGGAGTGGTTAGTTGTAGAGTTGTTTTTCCTCGTTTAAAGTCACTGCGTCAAGTAACTCTACAGTTTTTATTGTCCCTGTCACAACTTACCGACGTACTAGCGTCTGCCGTCACGTCACGTGTTGTCAGCTAGTTCGCAACTGAAATTACGAAATATAATTAGTTATTCACGGTTACATTATACCGGCTTGCTTAGTTAATCGAGGAGGGTACTTGATTCTGGTGTAACTACAGTGCTTTTCTATTTCAGCCGCCAAATAGTGACATGCAAAATTTATTGGGTTCCCCTTTGGAAGATCCTGTAGTTAGTGATATTAATGGGTTAACGAAAATTTCCATAAACGAAGTGACCATTAGTAGTCACGAAGATACTTCAACGATTAGTTTCATTATAAAACTGACAAATGTAATTTCTAATATCTTCGGCAATGAAGTCACAACTTTTTAACTATATTTCTCTGCATATAAATGAAAATACTTTTTATTATTAATCATTTACTTAGTTTTGCCTCTGTACGCCGGCAGTAGCTGAAAGTTAATGCTTCACCTCCAGTAGGTGGAGTGAGCACTGAACTGCAGCCATTTGTGCCTTTGCGGCGCACACACACCGGTGCACTATCCGTGCAACGATTTTCGTAGCGGAAAACAATTTTTTTTTAATATTTTCTTATTATTGTTTATACTCTGTTTATTGACAATAAACGTTTTATCTATCTGTCTAATGCCATTTACCTGTTACCACATTTTCCGTAGGAATTAAGCGCCTTGATGCAAATATTACTTACATCCATTTTAACTTATAGCATATAGTACTTCTTTATCTATTTAGTTCTGTATATGTGCATTTGCGACAGATATTTTTGCATAACTATCGATATAAATTCTACAATATTATATGGAACTGGTAAGGAACACGTTGCAAATCGTTCCGCAAAACTCGAATAATTCTACTGTCGTCTATAAATATCTCCTAATATAGGCGAAACCCTTTATTTATATTTTATTTACCTATTTAATTCATAGTGTTTAAAAAATACTGTTGCTACCTTAACATTAACAAAAATATATATTTAATAACTTTTTTTACAATTAAATAACATTATCATTCATTAAAACTGTACATATCTTGTATCCCTTGGAAAATAGCTAATCATGATGGATTATCCAGATAATAAAATATATAATAAATTATTAAGCATGTAAATTTGTAGATAAATAAATAAATCGTAGTGAAAACATAATACGTCATCTACGTTTTAACAATATTTTACCTACTATTTAACAGTTTATTCTTCGAACATAATTTTTTTCCGTCGTCACTCATCATAGTTTACCACGTACCGATCCGTAATTTAGTTAACAAACGTTCTAAACGGAATATGCACAGTTAACAAATGAATTTACCTTGTCTCTGGTAACACATCAATTTGTCTTGTTGCGAAATTTTTTAAAAGTTTCACGCGTGGGAGGACATCCAAATGAACCGAATGCGTTCTTCAATTAATCATTATTTTAAACTTTCATAACGTTTTTACCATATACTTTTAATTCGATTAATTAGTTATTAACACTTTACAATTTCATTGTCTTTACATAATCAAATAAAAACTTTGTCATGATAGAGCACATTTTATGTTGGATAAATTCTTTAAAAGATTAAAAAAAAGCAAATGTTACAAAGAATTGGAAAAAAAAGAAGTAATCTATTAGATTCTCATTAATAATAATAATAACAGGCTACGAAAACCATTTCTCTTTTCGTTAACTTCCTAAATTTATATAAATATTTAAGTTGTACAATAGGATTTATTATATATATAGAAAAAACAAAATTCTGTATATTTCATTTATTATTTACTCTACGGGATCGTAAAATTAGAAATAGCTGGCCACGATGCTATCATGTTGTCAAAAAAGGTGCTAAGCGACGAAATATCACAATTTTTTAACTAAATGAAATAGCTACTTCAAACCATCTTTACAATGATCTGCAAATTGCACCATTATACTCTTGACATTAAAAATAAAAGATTGTTTGTCTATACTTTCTCGCGTTCACAACAACCGTTTCCATATGATACGCAATAAAATATGGCGCTAGTAACAAGAAGTTTCGACATACCGTAAGTTTTCCTTTTTTCGTGGGAATAACATGGCGTTTTCACCACACTGCCTACACAATGACTTGTGCTCGTGTAGAAAACCGCCACTATAATTTTACGACACATTTGAACTCTATAAATTTGTTAATAAAGCATAATTTTGATTGTCGCAGTTTCACAATTACTTTATGTATGATATTAACGGTGTTTAACGTAATAACATTGTGTGGACCGGAATGTTAAGAGCGCTACGCTTAATTTTCGCTAATTAGTTGGTCGTTTTCGTAATTATGTCTTGAAAAAGTTAAGTATGGTTTGTATGATATTGTATATTAAAAACTAATTCATACGCCTTCCATCCTTATTGATGTACATCTAATTGGACAGTTTTCTGTAATGAAAACACATTACAAAATTGCAGTGAGCCCTTTAGAGTTTCTTATTTCTTTCATCCTCTGATATTTATAAACAATTAGAGCATACTCCTTCAGAAGTTACCTTAGTTTATTTCACCAACCACAAGTCGATATCACTATCAAATTAAATTCTTATACTGCTTGCAAAATATTTATATATTAACGGCACAAAACTAATGTCTTTGAAAATCAACGAATTGCAGACTTCAGAACTTGTATAGAAACAACTTAGTTATATGTCGACGTATAGAGACCCAATTTTTTGTCAAAACTTCGAAATGAATATGTAGAGATATACTCTTTCGGTTTTAGTGGTTATATCCGTGAGCATGTAGGTCATTTGCGCTACAAATTACAGTTGGTGTTACTAACAACAAATCACGTGGTTCTTAAATCGAAGCGTCATTTTTTAATTTTTTTTTTTACTTAAATTTTAATGTGATCCAATTTTATTAAATCCTTTTTTGGTAGGAAATCTTAACGTTACAACATTAATATTTAAATAAAAATAAATTTGAGAGTGCCAAAATGGGAAAGATTAATTTTGCACCTATTAATTTCTAACGTAACTGCATTTTTATTATTGTTTTTTTAATTTATGTACATCGTTCATTATATTTTCAATTAAATGGTATTATTTGTATTTTGTGATTTTTAAGAATGGTTCCTATCTTATCATTAGCTTGCGAACTTAAATATTTTCCAATTAATGTTCTACATATGATATACTACACATTATTAAAAAATTTTAAATCAATATTTTATGAAGGAATAAGTAAAAATCGAATGTAGTTCTCGGTAGAAGCAAGCGGAAGTTACGTCAGGTGTGTGCTCGGCCCTATTTTGTATTCAAGGCGTCGAGTGTGGCGCGAGCTCCTGTATGGATATTAGAACGTCCGTAGTTAAGGGAACACTTCAAAAGTATCACTTAACGGCTCTTATCCACGAATGTCAGATAAACAATTGACTAGTATTGGACTTAATTAACATTAAATTCCTGTTTTTTCGATAATGGACTGGACTCTTAACCACAAATTGACGTGATATTAAGTGACAATAAGACCTTGGATGGTAAAGCGTTCTCGTCCGGAATACTTACTCTTAAGTGTATGACTAACGAAACGCAGAAATGTTAGTAATACGGGCGGATTGATGTGTTCGAAATAACCCTTACAATTATCAACTAATGTGGCCTGGAACCGAACATAGGATCCATATTACAAGGAATACCATTTGTACTATTTGTAGTTCATCTAATTTCTTTTGTCTACTAAATTTACACTTTATTGAATGTAATGTTCAATTCAACTTTTTACTCATCTGTGAAAAATTATTACACTTACCATTAAAAGATTTATTTAACCTTTGAATATCGTATCCGCGTTATACATTTTGACACATAAACGACTCTGCTTCCGTTCTCATTGCATAAGTTTGCAGTTTTAAAAGGTAAGGTGAGAAATACAATTAGTGGCGCAAATAATTTACATACTGTAAACATATCCTGAGTTATAGACGTCATTCGAAGATAAACAAAATCAATTGTGATTGAGTTCTATCTTTATATATACTATAACAATCTCAATTGATTTCAACACTCTTCTAGGTCCTATAGTATACTCGTAGGTTATCAGAGATTGAACCAGACACAAAACAAACACTAGTATACATCACATGAATGTTAGTTCTTAGCGGAAATCGAACCCCCGACTCTTGGGTTACGACAGGGTTACCATTGCACTAACGGACCAGCTTACTTGTGGATTTGTTTGCTGTTAACAAAAGAAAAGTTACTCATGAACAATATTAAATCAGCTATCATTCTGCAAGACAGATATT